>JAKOGI010003530.1:20000-50750 GCA_029747015.1 Carnegiea gigantea | reverse complement strand
TAAATCACAAACCATGACAAGTTTCTCAAACTCTCGAGTATACTCCTCCACACTTTTCGACTCTTGTCTAAGGTTATGGAGTTTGGTATAATTATCGGAAAGGTAATGGGGTGGTAGAAATTTGGCTTTTAGCTTTTCTTTCATTTTCCTCCAACTTCTGACCTTTTCCTTCCCTTTTCTAACTCTTTTAGCCTCAACATTACTCCACCAAATGCAAGCATACTTACGTAGTTTTAAGGCCACAAGTTTGACCTTTTTACCATCTGGCACGTCCTTGAATTCGAACACTCTTTCCACCGTGTTGAGCCAATCTAGGAACTCATCGGGATTGAGGTGTCCTTCAAACTCGAGAATTTCAACACAGAAATCCAAGGTTTGTTGTCTACCTCATTCTCTTCTTCTTGGCCTCCTTTCTTCTTCTTCGTTGGAGTCATGGTAACTCTCCACTTCCCCTTCAGAAGGCTCGTGAGCACTACCCGTGGGGGGACTTAAAACTTCTCTTCGGTTCATCCTCATTGTTCGGTCTAGTTGTTTCCTCAAATATCAAGTTGGGCATCCTTTTCAGCGTTTAGCTTTAAAGCCTGCTCCAACTCCTCTTCTAATGACATGCTTGAAGACATAGCGGTGGTTGTGAGCAAAGAACGTGTTTGAGATTAATTTGGGAAGCTTTCGCCAAGAGAGTAACCTGGCTCTGATACCAAATGATGTACTTCTAAGCCCTAAAGGAACAAGGACTAAGAAGGGATCGTAAAGGGAGTGCGGTTCGAACGTAGCTAATAATGAAAGAGAAGATAAAACTAAGGATCTTGGATAAGATGTCACCACCAAGATTCTTAGAGCTCAACTTCAAGATCAAGTGAGATAAGATATCACCACTCAATTGATCAAGAAGAACTCTTGAACACCACTCTAGAGAGCTAATCTAGAGATAAGCAAGAGAGAAAGTTACAAGAAGGGAGATAGCACTCAACCTTGTGATTAAACTCACTCAATTTCATTCATTGCTTGATATCCAAAGTACACATCCAAGGGCCTTTTATAGGCAAAGAAGACTCTAAAAATGCTGCTAACTCATGAGTTACAAAGCATTAAACACTAGGAAAGCAAAAGACAAGAAATTTAAACAAGGCTATTAAGACAATGACTCTTCTAGAATCTAAGCCATTACAACTCCATCCTTTCAATGTGTAACCTCCCAAATATTCCAAAAATATGCTGGGATCTCTGGAATTTAAGCCAAGGAGCCATTGGGAGCCGTTGGAGAAGCATAAACACACACTTAAGGCTTTCAATCCACGCATTAAATACAGCCGCTACAATCTGCAGCAAGGTCAACTTCTCTGAGCCATAACTCCGTGGATACTGCTCCAAATTGAACAAATGAGGTATCCCTGGAAAGCTTAAGAAGTCTAGTTTCCAATGGTTCAAGTTTCATTGGATTTGGACTTGCCAATCGAAAGATATGGGCCGAACAATCCAAGCTGCCAGAACTGTAACTGAAAACTGGCAGTTTTGATAGCTGGGCTTTGAAGGCTGAATTGAGTGGCTAAATGAAGTCCAAATGACTAGATTCTTGGCTTATTAGAAAGCTTATTTCTGGAACTAAAAACCCAAAGCAATAAAACAGACTTAAACCACCTTGAAGCTAGGTGATTAGAGTCACCAATTTGCTGCACTTGCTGTCCGGAATTGCCAGGTCAGGGTATTGATCTTCTTTGAGTTTTCTCACAACTTGGATGGCCTCTTAGGCATCTTTGGACTTAGGTACTGCATATACATGTCCTTCATCATGACCCCCCCATATGTGCATCATCCTCCCCTTGTTGGAAAGAATTTGCCCTCAAATTCTTGAGCTCTTGTGGGTGAAGTTTGTGGGGCTTTTTGTAGATGGGCTGTTGTAAGGAAGGAGATAAGCATTTCTCTCTCTTTTGCTTTCCATCGACTTTCTCGGCCATAGGAAAGGAACCATCAAACTTCTTAGGCCTCACTTTAGGATTTCGTGATGTAAAGTCATGGGTGAGGGCCTGGACAAAATAGTTGTGGGTTTGTAGTAATTTGATGGCTAAGGGATGTGTAGGAGCTTCGGTTTGATCATGAGTGGGGGTGTAAAGGATCATTTCTTTGTGAGGTTTAAATTCATGGTGCTCGGCTAAGAGGGTAGGTTCAAGGAAAGAAAGGTAAACCTCTCCATCCTTAAGTGTTTCTTTGGACTTTGGCTTGATGACATTTTGTGGGGCTAAAGGAGCTAGGGTGATTTTCCGGCCATCTTTGTGTAAGGTGTAAGTATTTAGGAAACCATCATGTTTTACCTTCCGATCATAGAGCCAAGGCCTTCCCAAAAGGATGTGACAAGCATCCATGGGAATAATGTCGCACCATAGCTCATCATGATAGCTTTTCCCAATGGAAAAGGAAATCAAGCATCTATGCGAGACTTGTAATCCTTTACCTTGGTTAAGCCATTGAATAGAGTAAGGTTGGGGGTGCGCTTCTGCCTTCATCTTGAGCTTCTCTACCAAGGTGGTTGAGGCCACATTGGTACAACTTCCTCCATCTACAATAAGAGAGCAAACGCGGCCATTGATGGTACATCTTGTATGGAAGATGTTTTCTCTTTGCACCGCATAGTTTGCATCCTTGTGACCACTTAAGGTCCTCCTTAGTACCAACAATTCTCCTTCATCCGCTCCTTCAACACATTCCTCCATTCCTTCCATCTCGTTTTCAACCTCCTCTTCCCTACCTTCTTCTTCCTCCATGTTTTCATATTCCACCAAGGTAATAACCTTTCGGTTGGGGCACTCCGAGGCTATATGTCCAAACCCATGGCATTTGTAGCACCTCCGCTTCTCAAATGGATTTTGAGGGGGTTTGGGATCATTTGATTTGTGGCTAGAGGAAACCGGATTGTTATTTTGTGGCTTAGGAGGTAGTGGGTTGCTCCCCTTGTTGAAAGGGAAACTACGGCTCAAAGGTCTTGGAGGTTCTCTTCGAAGCCTGGTTTTTCTTTGGAGCTCAACTTTGTGGGCAAGGGCACAAACTTCGTCAAGGGTAGTATAATGTTGTAGCTCCACAACATTCCTTATAGATTCATTCAAGCCTCCCAAGTAGCGGATAATGGTTTGGTGTTCACTCTCACGTAAATCACAACCCGTGACAAGTCTCTCAAACTCTCGGGTATACTCCTCCACACTTTTCGACTCTTGTCTAAGGTTATGGAGTTTGGTATAATTATCGTAAAGGTAATGGGGTGGTAGAAATTTGGCTTTTAGCTTTTCTTTCATTTTCCTCCAACTTCTGACCTTTTCCTTCCCTTTTCTAACTCTTTTAGCCTCAACATTACTCCACCAAATGGAAGCATACTTACGTAGTTTTAAGGCCACAAGTTTGACCTTTTTATCATCTGGCACGTCCTTGAATTCGAACACTCTTTCCACCGTGTTGAGCCAATCTAGGAACTCGTCGGGATTGAGGTGTCCTTCAAACTCGAGAATGTCAGCACAGAAATCCAAGGTTTGTTGTCTACCTCGTTCTCTTCTTCTTGGCCTCCTTTCTACTTCTTCGTTGGAGTCATGGTAACTCTCCACTTCCCCTTCAGAAGGCTCGTGAGCACTACCCATGGGGGGACTTAAAACTTCTCTTCGGTTCATCCTCATTGTTCGGTCTAGTTGTTTCCTCAAATACTCAAGTTGGGCATCCTTTTCGGCGTTTAGCTTTAAAGCCTGCTCCAACTTCTCTTCTAATGACATGCTTGAAGATATAGCGGTGGTTGTGAGCAAAGAATGTGTTTGAGATTAATTTGGGAAGCTTTGGCCAAGAGAGTAACCTGGCTCTGATACTAAATGATGCACTTCTAGCCCTAAAGGAACAAGGACTAAGAAGGGATCGTAAAGGGAGTGCGGTTCGAACGTAGCTAATAATGAAAGAGAAGATAAAACTAAGGATCTTGGATAAGATGTCACCACCAAGATTCTTAGAGCTCAACTTCAAGATCACGTGAGATAAGATATCACCACTCAATTGATCAAGAAGAACTCTTGAACACCACTCTAGAGAGCTAATCTAGAGATAAGCAAGAGAGAAAGTTACGAGAAGGGAGATACCACTCAACCTTGTGATTAAACTCACTCAATTTCACCCATTCGTTGATTGATATCCAAAGTACACATCCAAGGGCCTTTTATAGGCAAAGAAGACTCTAAAAATGCTGCTAACTCATGAGTTACAAACCATTAAATGCTAGGAAAGCAAAAGACAAGGAATTTAAACAAGGCTATTAGGACAATGACTCTTCTAGAATCTAAGCCATTACAACTCCATCCTTTCAATGTGTAACCTCCCAAATATTCCAACAAATATGCTGGGATCTCTGGAATTTAAGCCAAGGAGCCGTTGGGAGCCGTTGGAGAAGCATAAACACACACTTAAGGCTTTCAATCCACGCATTAAATACAGCCGCTACATTCTGCAGCAAGGTCAACGTCGCTGAGCCATAACTCCGTGGATACTGCTCCAAATTGAACAAATGAGTTATCCCTGTAAAGCTTAAGAAGTCTAGTTTCCAATGGTTCAAGTTTCATTGGATTTGGACTTGGAAATCGAAAGATATGGGCCGAACAATCCAAGCTTCCAGAACTGTAACTGAAAACTGGCAGTTTTGATAGCTGGGCTTTGAAGGCTGAATTGAGTGGGTAAATGAAGTCCGAATGACTAGATTCTTGGCTTATTGCAAAGCTTATTTCTGGAACTAAAAACCCAAAGCAATAAAACAGACTTAAAGCACCATGAAGCTAGGTGATTAGAGTCACCAATTTGCTACACTTGCTGTCCAGAATTGCCAGGTCAGGGTATTGATCTTCTTTGAGTTTTCTCACAACTTGGATGGCCTCTTGGGCATCTTTGGACTTAGGTACCGTATATACATGTCCCTCATCATGACCCACCATATGTGCATCATTAAAGCAGCAAGGGAATCACATAGGCATCCCTCGCATCACATGACATTTATAAATGATAATGCACACGAGCTATACACATGTTCGCAATAATGTCACACTTGAAATCAGACATAACCCATAGAGTTAATCCATATTTCAGTGTATAAAGGGCATGTCACTATGCTAATGCATGCGGTCATTCAAACTATAATAGGAAGCAATAGGAGTCATGTAATGCAAGCAACAAGCCAAAATCATATCAAGCAGTAAGTCACACATGCTAGACTGGGCGCCCAACTCAACTGTATCCTATACAGGCTCAAAACAGGCATCAAGAATGCTCGTATACTTAAAAGTTCACCCATATTCAACAATTTTATCTATAGATACTCCTACGGTCTCACACAGCACATGACGCCATAGTAATTCATTTAAGGCATGCAGACTCACGGGGATCTCACATAGAAAGAACACCTAGACGTGTATATATGCGTACAATCCCCCTTTGCAACTTATGGTCAATGGCATGCCCTAAATACCATCTACTTTAGGAAGGATTGGTGTCCAGCGGCTAGGGCTGTTTGAGAATGGTTGACATTAATCGTCTTACGAGGCACGCACTTGTCCCTAAGCGATCCTAGGGTCATGCTGTGCGGGTCGCTTACCTAAGTAAGGATTGTTTACTACGTACAATTCCAAAGTCTGCTAGGTTCTTTCTCCCTTGTGCTTTCTAGGTATATTAGGGTCCGTTCAAGCCAAAACATCATCACCCCATTCACGAATAACAATCCATATAATAGAATGCAAGTAATACACGGTTTAGGCAACAATGGCGAGAAAGGGGAACAGTAGGTACACTTACGCAATGTTTTACAAGATCCTACCACTAGTATTTAGTTTTTCAAGCATGCATGTGAAAGTATCCCCTAATTTCACTCAGGCAATTCAAAATTCACAACAGCAAGGTACCATTTAGTAGGATTATCAATTGTAGCAACTAATTTCCCATCATTCCTTTCCTAGCCCATTGCGAAGGATTATATCGACGTACACATCTTAACACATATACAATTACAAGCCACATTTGATACACATAAGGGCGCGTATTTGTGAATCTAAATTCCCTCATCATCACTAACAGAAAGCTAGTCCTTCGGTGTAAGATAAACTTGGCTTGATAGTCAAAACGGCATTAACATCTTAAAATCTTGAGTTTCAAAGGATGAAAAGTAGTATATCTATTTCGAATCTCTTATTTTTAATAAAAGGATGGCCAACTGCTCCAAGCTCTCTCTACCAACCTTCGAGTACGTTTGCTCACTCCATTATGGGGCTCGAGGAGCAAATCGTACTTTAGGGCCAAAGTTGAGCTTAGAAAAAGATTTTCAATCGCTGAAGTCTAAATCAATGTGCTGTAACTATCGATAGTCCTATCAGAGCGCATGAAGAAAACATTTATAAATCGAATCATCACTTAGCTCACACAAGGATGTGTAAGTTAACTGGACTCACATTCTAACACACAATTCACATACATACGATTGGTTTAACCGGATCACCTAAAAGTCAATCAGTGAAGTCAATTAGCACGTTAGGAACATATTGCACCAATGAAGTTAACGTCACCTGAAAGTGTGGGGAGAGCTATTGGACTCCTATACTAATGCACAACTCACCACTTTTACTCAATCGACCTTCTCGAGCCATGCATAAGTAGTTAAGTGCAGCAACGATCATACAAAGCTCACATATGCACACAAAGCAAAACATAGGTCACATTATCACAATGTGTTCCTAGGTGATCATATGAGATACAAGACTCAGGTCGCGGCCTATGGTTATAAGACCTTGCTCTAATACCACCAATGTAACACCCCCAGGCCCTAGGGCCAGGGGCGTTACATTTTCTTAACCTCTTACTTCAATTCTGGGGCGAAACGGATAGAGTTTTCCCTAAAAACTGACCGTTTCCAGGCTAAAAGCCTTACAATAGACCCCTGCAAATCAACGGAAGTATAAAACATTTAAAAGAAGCTCAACAGCTACACGCCGGAGTTCATAACTCAATGAGCCACTCGCTCGGAGTACACCAAGTTCATTAATAAAGAATAAATGAAAGATACAACTCAATAGTTCACACAACTGGAGTATTGGGGTTTACATCCCAAAACATAACTAACTTTAACCAAAGAGACACTTAGGTAATTAGATGGTTGGCTCATATGGCCATGCAAAGTGACCTTCATACCATATGCATTACCTGAACTAGAATACTTGGTTTACATTCGTTTACAAACTAAGAATACATTGTATGACTTCATTAAACACATAAGATCCCTTCAAATGGGCGTACACGACACCTTACAAGCAAGAATAGATTCCATCTTGACATAGCTAACTCAACTGCTTCCTGTCATAAAGAAAACCTGGGGAAAAAGGAGAAACAGTAGTAGGATAAGCAACCACACGCTCAGTGAGTGTCCCCTAACCCCTTTAAAACCAAAACCGTTGCAAGCAATAACATCTTTAATAGTTACATATCACGTATTCATACTTTACTATCATATTAGGGATTCATAAAATCCTTATGGATGGATCACTAAGCATAAACTTCATTTTAACCACTCAAACATATTTCTAGGTCCCTGCATGCCTAAGTTCCTTTACTAACAAGCAGTTAAGCACATAAGCAAGCATCGAGGGCTAAGCATAGGGATCTTTCTTTTTGTAACATAATTTCTCAGCATTCTATTTAAACTATGCATGAAACCTTATTCATATGATGTGCACATAAGGTTATCTCTTTTCATAATCATACTTTTCTTGGTATTTCATTTATATGATATACATAAGGCACACACAAA
The DNA here is from genome assembly GCA_029747015.1 of Carnegiea gigantea. NCBI lineage: Eukaryota > Viridiplantae > Streptophyta > Magnoliopsida > Caryophyllales > Cactaceae > Carnegiea > Carnegiea gigantea. The sequence continues at coordinate 42,949 of JAKOGI010003530.1, read as the reverse complement.
TTTCAAGCCTCATTCAAATCTCATTCATAGGGTATGTATGAAATATGATCATAAGACTTTCTTTTTCATGATCGTATCTTACTTAGCATCTCATTCATAAGTTATACTTGGAATGTGCACATAATGCTTTATTTTCATTTGTATATTTTACCTAGATCTCATTCATATGATATACACAAGCATCCTTCTTTCTTTTAGTGAAAACACTTTACTTAGCCTTACTTGAAATCTCGTTCACATTTCATTCATAAGAAAAGCACAGAACATGTACAAAAAACTTTTCTTCTTTTCTTGAAAACACTTTGCTTAGCTTCTTAAGGTCCATAAAACCCTTTACCTGGCCTCTTTAATGCTTATTTTCATTAAAGGAATTCTCTTTCGTATTGGTTACATAATGACCCTTATAACTTTTCACGTTTCATTCAACTGGCCTCTTAATGGCCCTTGAAACTTTCTTTCTTCTGAAATACTTAAAATGGCAAAATGCCAACTACTTTTCTTTGCTTATTAGGAAAATACATCTGGCATAAGATCATTATAGGGTGCTGATTGGGTGAGATCTATTCTCAACCCCATAGTGAGACCTAACGCTCACACTAAGCGCTTACTCCTGGGACGGCTACATATAACATATCGGACCATTACTCTCGTCAGGGTCTTCTAGGGTCTCCTAGTACCAGGACTTATCCCCTAGGCTAACATCATTCAAAACATATTGTCTGAAGTACATTATCTTAGCCAATCGAAAGTATATGGGCCATAACGGTTAATAATTTTACTGCCTCCCACAGCGAAATCATTTTTCATACATCGCACTTTCTTTTTAATCAAATTCGTTAGGGATTCCCCCGTTCAAGCGAGTTCACTCCCAAAACAAAGTTCGTATAGCTAAAATAGGCCTTTGATTGCTAATAGTCATGGCTACTATTGTTTTGAAACACGAGAAAATAATGCATCTTAACACTTTCAAAGGGGAGGGATTTGCACATAATACATTCAAGCACTTCATATTCATTTCAACAATATAATGAGCCACATACGGCCTCACAATCTACACGATTACGGTAATCACAACCCAGACTCCCTCCTCACATAGCAACTGACGACTGGTCCTCAAACCGCTCATAGTTCTACCTTAAACCATCCAACTACCATCTCGGTTTTCATTTCACAATCTAGCATCCTAATCATTATGATATGCTGAAAAGCTATACGTAAACTTACGCAACTTACCAATGCTTAAGTTACCGAACAAACAAAGAACAATTAGCAGTGCGCTGCAACCAACGGTTATAACCATGCACACACACACACACACACACACACACACATATATATATATATATATATATATATATATATATATATAGACATTCGTACAGCCTTAACTTAAAACGGACGTTTAGTGAGCTAAGATAAACTAACTAAGCATGAAACATGATTACATTCATGTATTGCAGTTAAAGGGCGTAAACATGCTCAGTTCGTCATTCAAATGTTGTTTCTAAGGCTATTTCACAAGCATAATTCAACTAAATAGACAAGTATTGATTCGGGGCATTCATTCATTGTTTCGAAGTTACATTTCAGGCCTAATTAAGCCATTTAAGCATAATACGATTCTACACGTTTGCTTATTACATCAAAGTCATTATTCGAAGCCAAATAAGCCACTTAAACATAATACAATTCAAGGCCTTCGTTTATTACATCGAAGTCATTATTCGAATTTAAATAAGCCACTTAAACATAATACGATTCAAGGCATTCATTTATTACATCGAAGTTACTATTCGAACCTGATCGAGCCATTTAAGCATAATACAATTCTAGACGTTCTTTTATTATATCGAAGTTACTAATCAAGTTAAATTTTCAGGCATGTATTAACTGAATACACTTGAATTGATTCTAAACATGTATAACTCATTTTGAAGCTATTTTTCAAGCGTGAACTAACTAAACTAACATGTAACGATTCAAAGCCACTTTTGAGTATTAATAAACTAAACTAACATTTAACGATTCAAGTCATTTTCAGGCATAAACTAACTAAACTTAGCATCCATCGCAACTTAAAGGGTTAAAATGCTTTCGAAACTACTAATACTTAGGGGGGCAAGAAACACCCACCTAGACTCTAAGTTAAAGGCTCGAATCTAAGGCTGTTGGCTCGACTCTAGGGCTCGAACAATTCTAATCCCCCAGCTTTTGCTCACTAATGCACGAACAAGCCCCACACCATGCCCAAACCGTGCATTTCAAACCCTAAATTCGCCTAAAAGCTCACTCACAGACTCGAACTCATGGTGGGTGCTTGGACTACGAATTTACTTCCAGTCTGTAGTGGATTCGAAGCAACTAGGAGCTAGGTTGCTCGGCTAGGCTTCGGCTTGCGTCGAGGGGGGTCGAATCGCAGCCCAATTGAACCGAAACCATGTTGGGTTGTTTTCGATTTTACCCAGATTTCGCACCCAAGGACTATTAATTTGTGGGGAAAGTAGAGGGGGTGGATTTCGCAGGGTAATTATGGCGAAAATCAGTACGACTGTGGAGCTGTTGGCCGCGTGCATAGAGGAGATTGATGAGGAAGAAGGAGACGCTGAGGGGGGAGAGAGAGAGATGTTAGGGTGGGGAGCGGGTTGCGTGAAGGAGAAGGGAAAAAGGGGTCCTGTGATTTTACTAATATACCCCTCCCTCTCTCTTCCTTTTATTTTTGCTCCAAGCTGTAATAGCCCAACCCTAAATCATATTTATTTATTTAATTAAGCCATGTTATTAATTTTTTGACATTTATTTATCTCATTTAATCCTCTCGTTTGGGAGAATTCATTTGGAGCTCCACTTTGCAATTCGAGTTTCATTTTCCGAAAATTTTTGGAAAAATCGATAGTAGGCCTTGATATTTATGATTTAAAAGATTCAATTATTTTTCATAACATCACAAAGATTTAGTTGCAAACTGCGGAAAAATTTAATTGCATATAGCTTAATTTTCTTTCCGAGACCAAATGCATTTAGGCCCAATTTTGGCCCAACAAGTTGCTATAATTAAATTAAGCTAATTACCATCATTTGTAGCTAATTATAATTAGCAAAAGATATTTTGGGAGAGATTAAATTTCAGTCAAGAGAAATTTGAGCCATTTTCAACCAAGTAAACTCACTAAATGATCAAAGCTCTCCTTTCTCTCTCTTCCTCTCTTTCTCTTCATTTCTGCTTGCCCCTTGTTGCCGTCCCCATGTTGCCTATTGCTGCACCTTTTTTGCTAGAAAACACCACCATTCAGCCACCCCAACACCTCTCCAGCCACCAGCCACTTCCCCCACCATTCAAGCATCACCCACACCTCTCTTTTTCAAGCATCAAGTGAGTAATACCTCACCCTATCTTGTTGTTTTTATTTGTGATTTGGATTTTGATTCTTGGTTTTGATTTTTGATCAAGTTATTTATATAGAAACAAGAGTTATTTTGATGTTTTAATGGTTGGATTATGCTTGAAAGTAAGTGATGTTTGAAGTTGTTCATGATCATGCAAGTTCAGGTGGTGATGATGGATTTTGATTGTTTTAAGTGAGATTTTGTAATCTTTGGTATTGGTAATGAATATCAAGACATTTATGCTAATTTATATAAGTTAGAGAGTGATTTTAATGGGTGGTTGTGTCAAGAAAAGCTTGCAAATAAGTGCTGTTATGCTATAAATAGACGCAAAAAAGGGGTGACTTTGGGAATAAACTGGTACTGATTGGCCCATCCAAAAATTGTGATATTTGGTGGGTATCTAGAGCAGGATATTAGCTTTCAATAGGCTCTAGAATTACTAAATTTTCAGTTGTGTGGACAAAGTTATGACCAATTTACTGAAGATTACACAGAATACATGGAAACTGGGAGCATATTTGAACAGGGGATTTTACGGAAACACTGGTATTGATTGGGCCATTGAAAAATTATGATTTATGGCCTGTAGATAGATCAATGAGTTATCTTCAAATGCCTTTTGAATCGCCTTAATCTGAGTTCTGTGAAAAACGCTATGGTCGTTTCACTACGACTGCACAGATTGAACTGAAATTGTGCACGTTTGTATTCTACCCTAATTTTAGGGATGTTACTATGTGAACCATGCCTTGTATCCTGAATAAAAGTTTTAGTGGACATTATGAGCTTGTCAGATTGGGCTTTTATATCTCAATTGGAGGTCAGGAGTGAAAGATATGAATTTTCTAAAGTAGACCATCAAACGGTACTATGTGAAGAAAGAAATCAGTGCTCAACGGATCAAACAGAGGTTATTTGAGCCTTTATGAACCTCATGACACCCCTTATGGCATTGGACCTTCTGTTATACATTTTGGAATCATTACACAGTCTATTATCCATTTCAGAAATATCAGAAAACTATATTTTGTTTATTTCAATTGAAATCTTTTCATTATCAACTCAATCATTCCAATGTGACCTATTTTGTTTCAATTTGTTGTATTTCAAGTTCAATAACCCTAACTGATATATTTTTTAGATCATCTTGGTTTAACTTGCCTTATATTGAATCATTAGAATTATAGAAGCCTTTTAATTAATCAATTTCCATTAAAGTTATAAATTATGTCAGTGAACGTGGTTTACTAGCTACATTTATCTATAATGACATCTCTTAAATAGAAATGGGGCCTAGTCTATCATTTTCATTTATGCATACTTATTATCAAGTGAAATATCATTAAAGATTTCAGTTACGTCTATTGCCTATATCTTTAGAAATCAGAGTGTATTTATCAACGTTATCATGTTTTGGTAAGTACATCAATGAATCAGTTTACACAGTAATTTATCAGTTAATTAGTGACCTTGTTAGTTATCATCTATAGGGAATTAGGCCTTCAGTTACCCGCACGGCTTCAGGTCAGGTCCCGGGTCAGCTTGGCAGGTGTACACCTATCCATAGATCGTAACAGTATCAAGGGATTCACTATCAGATAATAAGTAGCAATGTAATTTTACACTCATCTCATTCACTGTTTTAATTTAAGTTGAATTGTAAAGCGGCCGCCTAAACAATTTATTTAGAGATCATTTAACAATTCAGGAATGCATGTATTGATCTTCGGTTCATAGTTCGAAATGTTTTTCATGTTTTGCTTCGGGTAAATGCTCAAAGAGTTGCCCTCATGCTAGCAAATCAGTTGAAGAGAATAAGTGAAAAAAGGAAATCCGAATGGATCAGAAGTAATGCAGTATATGCATACTTTAAAATTGTATTTTGAATTCTTCTATGGATGAAGATGTAGACTATATGGTGATTTATTTTACTATGGTTTATAAACCTTTCATTGGTTAACACTTGATGTGATTGTATATGTTGAGGTTATGCTTAACTATTTTATTTATATTGCTCATGTTTCAAGCCCTGTTTTTTTTAGACAGCGGTAATGCCCCTGTCATTGGGTTATCAGATTATAATTGAGGAATTATTAAGGTTAACAAAAACAGTGAAACATGTTTAATTTGGAGGCACTACAGATTTGGTATCAGAGCTAGGTTGAGATTTTTTTTAATGGGATATGGAGTTTGGAGTTAAGATACTGAGAAAGTTGGTCAGTGAGAAATGAGGACTATTATGATATCCTTGGAGATTGGTGACACTAGTAATGTCTGATTATCTCACATATGTTCTACTCGTATATTCTTCTTTGTCAGATGGATCCATATAATGTGTATATAGTTTGATCTCAAGCAATAGATTTGAGGGTGATTTTGAACAACTGGTTAAAGGTGTTCCAATGCATTTAGGTATGCATGGCCATATGAGCCACCCATCTGGATGGTATGTCGTCCTTTAGCTGGAATTGTTTATTTTTGGGATGTAAACTGTTGTACTCCAGGCGTGTGGCCCGTAGAGTTGTGGTCTCCTGTGTGTAGCCATTGAGCTTGATTTGGTATCCTTTTGTACTTCTATTCAATACAGTGGATGTGATGTAAGGCTTTAAGCCTAGAAAATGGCCAGTTTACAGGCGAAACTTTATCCGTTTCGCACCAAAAATTTAAGAATCACTAACACTCCTAGCCCTAGGGTTGGGGGTTATTATAAATGTGTCCTATGAAAGGCCCTTGACTCATTTTGAGGTTAAATGCATAGGGAAAATCAAGTATGTATAGAATACACAAGTTCAATAAACTTGACAATTTTAATCAACGCACAAGGACCGACCTTGAGGTAAGTTTTGCCCATGATCACCATAATTTATGTAAGGATTTTCCATCTTGACTTTAAGTTTAGGGAGATATCTTTCATATGAAGCAAGCTTCGAGTGGATTGGAGGTCATTTGATTTATTCAAAACTATTAGACAAGTCAAACTCTACAAATTGGGCAGAACCCTAATGCACAAGGTCTGAGTTTAGTCCACTTGTAGCCTATGCATTCCATCAGATAGAGATGTTTTACTTATTCTATGTTAAAGTACAGAAAGTAAGCTTTCCAATGACCCATGTTGCAGTACATTTGGAGACCAGTGGCAAATGAAATTCAGCCTAGAAGTCTGATAGTACGGACTATTCAAGTCAATGGGTACCTACAATTTTGAGCTTATATTTCCTCATCATATGGGTGTCATTTTGTGTGTTTCTCGGATCCAAGTGGCAATTACTTCAATATGCTTTATTGATTGCAGATATTTTCTTATGTAACTCAAAAATTTCATCTACGTGAGCTATATGGGGGGTTCTTGATGTAGTATCCCCTAAATTGTAGGATTTTGGAGAGGCTTGTTCTATGGTACATAAGTTTGAAACCATTGACTACCGATGATTCTATACAAGAGAAACTAAGGACACATTAGAGAGACATTTTACTTCAATCCATTGCAATTCAAGACTTACTTAAATTACCCAAACTCTTGCAAGTGGTCCATTGACTCCACCTCCATTTGTTAAGTAGACATTACTCTAGAAAATATTTCACTGCACCTTCTGGTAACATACCATCTACCATTGCCGTTGTTGGATTATTAATTGTTGGATACTCCTCACTTTGACTAGGGGCTTCATCTTTTTGTCTTCATGGCATCTCCCCATTCAGTTGCATCATCATTCACTCTCATGTCATATCTTCCTCAGTTCTGATCACTTTTTCCTGTTTTTAAGAGCCAATTACTGCTAGTAGCTGGTTTATGATTGGGGTGTACCTATGTCAATGGATGATAATTTTGTAGCACGCCTGAACAGAAGGTAGATCTTAACTACACTTTGTATAGGGGTTGATCGTTGTCTGACTTGTGGAATCCATTGCTAACGGAAATGTGATGTGCCTACCCTTTTTAGCAGATTCAACCTTAGTTTCCTATTGAAGATCACTTTCATAAAGCTTAAGTTAGACAATCAAAATCTTTGCCATGCATTTAGTCTGCGTTAGTGAGAAGTTTTGATGGGTTACTACCCCTTGGAAAAAAATATCTTCAGCTGATTCATACTAAAGAACTCTAGAGTGGAAAGTATAACCCAGTGGAACCTGAAGAATGGATTCGAGGAATGGAGGAAGTTTTCACTGTAATAGAGATTCTAGGTGATAAAATGGTGAACATTAGAACATTTCATCTAACTAGTGAAATCGATATTTGGTGGAACATTGTTAAGAATAGGCTCTTAGGGCCTGACTTCACTTCGAGTAGATTTCTAGAAGAACTAACCACAACACTCCGGATTGCTGAGTGGGAACTGACAAATGCACATGGTGCGTTAGCCCAGAGCACCTCATCGCTGCCTGTTCCCGAAAACTAAAGGCTGTAGATAAGGGCTCTCACTTTCAAGGCCCGCAGCTGTAGGAAAGGCTTATGTGTTGAGCAAGAAGGAAGCTGTCATAACTAGTGCAATAGTTACTGAAGCTCTCTTTTAATTTCTAAGCAATTTTGTCTATTGATTGATTTAGTTGCCACTCATTCATTTATATTCACACGATCTGCCATGCAAGTGAACCTTGAGAATGAGAAGGCAAAAACCAATTACAGAATCAAGTTATCCAATGACTCTAGAATTGAGTGTTCTACATCTCATAAATTTATTTCAATTACTATTGGTGAGATGGTTTCCCCTGAAGTTCTGATTCAATTTGACTCGTTAGCCTTTGATATCATTTTGGAAATGATCTAGTTGTGTACTTATGGGGTCAAGATCGGTTGTGATGACCCAAAGGTTATTTCAAGAGATGAACAAGGGAGAGAAATATGTTTTATGGTCAAAGAGATGAAAAACCTTGTCCTTTAAATTCTGTTATAAAAGCAAGTGAGCTCTTACGTCAAGGATATATTGTGTATTGGTGTTATGCTATTAACATTCAACCTAAGGAAGAAAGCAGAAGATATCCCTAGAGTTAGTGGATTCAGAGATGTTTCCCTGAAGAATTACCAGGAGTGCTATGCAAATAGAAATTGGTTATGAGATTGAATTAATCCCTAAATCTCAATCTATCTCCAAATCCCCATATTGTATGGCCACAACAGAGCTTAGAAAACTGAAGATTCAATTAGATGAGCTATTACAAAAGGGATTTATCAGACCATCTAGGTGTTCCTCCATGGGATGCCCAGTTCTATTCGCAAAGAAAAAGAATGGAACCTTGAGGTTATGTATTAATTTTAGAGAGCTGAACAAGATCACCATCAAAAACAAATAGCCATCACTCCAAGTAGATGACTTATTTGATCAACCGCAAAGAACATGAGTCATATATAAGATTTATTTGAGGTCAGCGTACCATCAACTTAGCATTATATCTGAATACCTTACCAAAACCACACTACGGACCATGTTTGGGTCATGATGAATTCAATGTGATGCCTTTTGGCCTAATCAATGGCCCCGCGGCCTTTACGGATCTTATGAATAGAGTTTCAGACCATATCTAGATAAGTTGTGATGTTGTTTATAAAAGATATCTTTAAATACTCTAAGGACAAAGATGAGCATACTGTTCATTTGAGGACAGTGTTGCAGACCTTAAAGGAACATCAATTATATAAGAAATACAAGAAGCATGAGTATTAGTTAGAAGCAGTGGTATTTATAGAGCATATGGTTTCAAAGAAAGAGATTAAGGTTGAACTGCAAAAGGGTGAAAGCAGTTATAAAGTGCCCAACACCCACCAATGCACTGAGACTAGAAACTGTTTGAGTTTAGCAGAGAATTATCGAGTTCAGGAAGGATTTAACAAATATTGTCTTCCCTGGCCAATTTGGTGAATCAAACTACAAAGTTAGTAAGAAGATAAATTGGTGGCTTATTCCTCCTAGCAACTCAAGTCTTATGAGAAGAATTACCCTACCCCATTCTGTAGTTTTTGCATTGAAAATTTAGAGACATTACTTATATGGGGTACCATGCAGAATCAATACTGATCATCAAAACTTGAAGTACATTTTCACTTAGAAGAAGCTCAATCTACATGAAACATCAATTTTGGCAGATCCAATGTCAACCAAGAAAGGAAAATGTTGTGGCAGATGCCCTGAATAGGAAGGCACAACATACCTTTATTACAGTAGTGATTACTTAACTGAATCTCTTGAGAGAGCTTCAGGACTTAGACATTTAATTAGTGTCGCATAGAAAGGCAAATGTTCAATTGCTGGCACATATCTTAAAGTCCTCTCTAAGGGAGGAAATCAGAGTGAATCAGGATACCGATCCCGAGCTCCAAAGAATAAAGCAAGATCTTGAGAAAGAGATTCAATTTCAACGGACTTTGTCATGGAATTCCTTTAGATATAGTGTCTGATAGAGATCAAAGATTTAAAGCCTGATTTGGCAAGCACTTCAAAGAATCTTTGGAACTAGATTGAACTTTAGCAGTTCCTATCATCCTGAAATAGATGGGAAAGCATCTAAAAATGTCAATGGATCAACTCTTCTATGTTGGAGCCTATAATATTTCATGACCAACGATCAACCTTTGTATTTGGAAAAAAAAGTATGGAACTCCTAACGGGCGACATTGTGATAGCACCAGCAGAAAATCTTACATGAAACACCAGGATAAAATGACAGTAGACACTGACAACAAAATCATCTTTTGGGTCATGAAGATCTTCTCTAGCATTCAATAATATGACACATGTCAGACGATTCTTAAAAACATACTATTGGAACGGACAGAAAAGCTATGTTGATAAATGAAGGAGATTCTTGGAATTTCAGGTATATGATAAGGTTTTTCAGAAAGTTATGACAACTAAGGATGCAAGCAGGTTGAACTACAAACTAAATTGAGGCCAAGATCTATTAGACTGTACAAGTTCATTGAAAAGTTGAATCCTATAGCTTCCCAACTAGATCTGTCTATATACCTCAAGCACGTGCATAACGTGTTCCTTAACTCATAACTCAGGCAGTACATTTCAGATCCTGACCATGCTGTCATAATCAAATCAATTACGATCATTGAGGGTCTTGTGTTTCAAGAACACCCAATTCAGATATTGGATCACAGGATTAAGTAATTAAGTATCAAGCAGATACCTTAAATCAAATTGCTTTAAGCAAATCATACCTCCTCAGAAGCTGCTTGGGAAACTGAGCAAGAATGGAAAGCCAAGTACTCATATTTATTTGAAATCACCTTCTGTGATCGTCAAAGTTCAAAAGTTTCGAGGGCGAAACTCTTTAAGGGAGGAAGCCTATAATAGCCTGATCCTAAATCATGTTTATTTATTTAATTTAGCCATGTTATTAATTTTTTTACATTTATTTATCTCATTCAATCCTCTTAGTTGGGAGAATCCATTTGGGGCTTCACTTTGCAATTCGAGTTTATTTTATCGAAAATCTACAGAAAAATCGATAGTAGGCCTCGATATTTATGATTTAAAAGATTCCATTATTTTTCATAACACCACAAAGATTTAGTTGCAAACTGCGGAAAAATTTAATCACATATGGCTTAATTTTCTTTCCAAGCCCAAATGCATTTAGGCCCAATTTTGGCCCAACAAGTTGCTATAATTAAATTATGCTAATTACCATCATTTGTAGCTAGTTATAATTAGCAAAAGATATTTTGGGAGAGATTAAATTTCAGTCAAGAGAACTTTGGGCCATTTTCAACCAAGTAAACTCACTAAATGATCAAAGCTCTCCTTTCTCTCTCTTCCTCTCCTTCTCTTCATTTCTGCTGGCCCCTTGCTGCCGTCGCCATGCTGCCTGTTACTGCACCTTTTCTGCTAGAAAACACCACCAGAAACACCACCATTCAGCCACCCCAACAGCCCTCCAGCCACCAGCCGCTTCCCCCACCCTTCAAGCATCACCCACACCTCTCTTTTTCAAGCATCAAGTAAGTAATACCTCACCTTATCTTGTTGTTTTTATTTGTGATTTGGATTTTGATTCTTGGTTTTGATTTTTGATCATGTTATTTATATGGAAACAAGAGTTATTTTGATGTTTTAATGGTTGGATTATGCTTGAAAGTAAGTGATGTTTGAAGTTGTTCATGATCATGCAAGTTTCGGTGGTGATGATGGATTTTGATTGTTTTAAGTGAGATTTTGTGATCTTTGGTATTGGTAATGAATATCAAGATGTTTATGCTGATTTATATAAGTTAGAGAGTGATTGTAATGGGTGGTTATGTCAAGAAAATCTTGCAAATAAGTGCTATTATGCTATAAAAAGACCCAAAATAGGTGTGAGTTTGCGAATAAACTGCTACTGATCTGCCCATCCAAAAATTATGATATTTGGTGGTATCTAGAGAAGGATGTTAGCTTTCAATGGGATCTGGAATTACTTAATTTCGAGTTGTGTGGACAAAGTTTTGACCAACTTACTAAAGACTGCAGAGAATACATCGAAACTGGGAGCATATTTAAACAGGGGACTTTACGGAAAAACTGGTGTTGATTGGGTCATTAGAAAATTGTCATTTTTTGTTTGCGGATAGGTCAATGAGTTATCTTTCAGATGCCTTTTGAATCGCCTTAATCGGAGCTCTGTGCAAAACGTTATGGTCGTTTTACTGCGACTGTGCAGATTGGACTGAAATTGTGCATATTTGTATTCTACCCTAATTTTAGGGACCTTACTATATGAATCATGCCTAATATCCTGAATAAACTTTTAGTGGACATTATGAGCTTGTCATATTGGGGTTTTATATCTCAATTGGAGGTCAGGAGTGAAAGATATGGATTTTCTAAAGTAGACCATCAAACGATACTATGTGAAGAAAGAAATCAGTGCTTAACGGATCAAACAGAGGTTATTTGAGCCTTTATGAACCTCACGACACCCCTTATGGCATTGGACCTTCTATTATACATTTCGGAATCATTACACAGTCTATTATCCATTTCGAAAATATTAGGAAACCATATTTCGTTTATTTCAATTGAAATCTTTTCATTATCAACTTAATCATTCCAATGTGACCTATTTTGTTTCAATTTGTTGTATTTCAAGTTCAATAACCTTAACTGATTTATTTTTCAGATCATCTTGGTTTAACTTGCCTTATATTGAATCATTGGAATTGTAGAAGCCTTTTAATTAATCAATTTTCATTGAAGTTATAAATTATGTCAGTGAACATGGTTTACTAGCTACATTTATCTATAATGACATCTCTTAAATAGAAATGGGGCCTAGTCTATCATTTTCATTTGTGCATATGTATTATCAAGTGAAATATCATTAAAGACTTCAGTTACGTCCATTGCCTATATCTTTAGAAATCAGAGTGTATTTATCAACGTTATCATGTTTTGGTAAGTACATCAATGAATCAGTTTACACAGTAATTTATCAGTTAATTAATGACCCCGTCAGTTATCATCTATAGGGCATTAGCCCTTCAGTTACCCCCGCGGCTTCAGGCCAAGTCCTCGATCAGCTTGGCAGGTGTACACCTATCCATAGATCGTAACAGTATCAAGAGGTTCACTATCAGATAATAAGTAGCAATGCAATTTTACATTCATCTCATTCACTGTTTTAACTTAAATTGAATTGCAAAGTGGTTGCCGAAACAATTTATTTAGAGATCATTTAACAATTCAGGAATGCATGTACTGAGCTTCGGCTCACAGTTCGAAATGTTTTTCATGTTTTGTTTTAGGCAAATGCTCAGATAATTGCCGTCATGCTAGGAAATCAGTTGAAGAGAATAAGTGAAACAAGGAAATTCAGATGGATCAGAAGTAATACAGTGTATGCATACTTTAAAGTTGTATTTTGAATTCTTCTGTGGATGAAGATGTAGACTATATGGTGATTTATTTTGCTATGTTTTATAAACCTTTCATTGGTTAACACTTGATGTGAGTGTATATGTTGAGGTTATGCTTAACTATTTTATTTATAGTGCTCATGTTTCAAGCCTTGCCCTTTTTGGACGGCGGTAACGCCCATATCATTGGGTTATCATATTATAATTGAGGAATTATTTAGGTTAATTGTACCGGCTCGAACCTAATATTCATTTAAATTAGTTGAATCATGTTAATTTCCAAATAAGTTAGTTGGGGGCGCCGCATTTCAATTTAGCATTTCATGTACATATATATATGCATACATATTTGTGCGTTGCAGGTTGAAGTGACGATGTGGCCTCAAACCAGATAATATTAAACTCCTTAACAATAGCACTAATAAGAATAATAATAGTAGTAGTAGTAGTAATAATAATAATAATAATAATAATAATAATAAGAAATGTGAATTCACCAAAAAAAAGAGGGGGGACTAAACCGACATAACCAAAAGCCAAAAGCATCACAACTTAAATTATACCCAAAACCCCTCCATCTCTCTCACTGCCTCTGCCTGCCCCGACACCCCCCTCTCTATTTTGCTTGCCAAAAACCGGCCCTCGTTCAGCCGCCCGTCACCGCCCAGAACACCAGCCGTGGCAGCCAAGTCACCGGCCGTGGCAGCCAAGTCACCGGCCACCCTCAACTAGCCGTCCACCGCCCTGCATCGCCACTTGAACCTCCCCTGTCTCACAGCCTCCACCTCGACGTCCCTGTTCTGCCGTCGGACTTGTCGTCTGCTGCCACCTAGGAGTTGCCGGTCACCTTGAGCTGCCGCAGCCACCAGTCATCACCACCACCCTGCCCTTCTCCTTGTTCAAGCTTCAAAGCCAAGTTGGAAGGTGAAACCCTAAACCTAACTTAGTTGAATTAGTGAGTTCTTGAGATTGAAATTATCGATTCAATTATGTAATTAGCATTGGTATTTATCTATTTTGAGAAATTCTGAAATTGCTGTGGACATGGAGTTGGCTGTGATTTGGGAGGAAGTTGACACAGAGAGCAGAAAGTGGGAGATTGAGGTCATGTTTACTTTCCCATTTGTTTGTGCTTGCGATAAGTTATCGAACTTGTCAATCTTAGTGAATTCATGAATTAAATGATGTCATCGGCCTGGGTATTCATTTTATTTGCAAATTCAGAAATTGGGCGTGGTCCTTTGGAATGAATTGTCGATTGGGTAATTTGGCAGAGAGTCAAAGTGGAATTGGAATTGATTTGGGTTTTAGTTTGTTCATTATAATTCATTGAATTCCAAATTAATTTTAATGCCTGATGACTAAATTGCATAAGTTTCATGTTATTTGGCTATCTGTTGTGAATTCATGGAGTTCGAAGCATTTGACGTATTGGGTTATGACTTGTAATGTACATTTTTGAATTTTAAAATTGTTTGGATAGGTTGTGAAAATATAGCTTAGTTTGAATGGCCATGGGATTTATTTGCACGGCTTTATAACAATTTATAACTGTGAAGGATTAAGTGAAATCCATCTTAACTTGTTGAGGGCTATCTCGCATAGCCGTCAATTTAACGAATTGGGGGTAATTGACGAAGAAGAATATGAAAGCCTTATGGCAAGGTTGGTTATGTTATGGATACGATATTCGCAGGATCCTAGAATAGGATGAATGTTGGGTGAGCGATTAAAGTCATGAGGTTGTACCCTAATTAAAGCTTTAAGTAAATTTTATTAAGTTAATGGCCATGCATTGTCCATGAATTTTAGTGAGTAGCAAAGAAAGGTAACCTAAGTGTGTTAGTTGGAGTTATGAGGCTACGCGCATTACAAAAGGGGTCATTGAAGGAAATTATATAAGTTGGTGCTAGGATGTTATAAGTTGGAGGACAGAGATACAAAGTTCGATGTTTAGAGTGAAGGGTAAGCTAATAAGTCTTTGGTTGTCATTGAACAAAAGCCTAAGGCATGTAAAATGTTTCGATTGCTATTATAAATGTCCCAATTTACCTATCCCGATAGCTTAGTGTGATAAAGGTTCGGTGTTTTGCTTGTCTTCGTCCTCCGTTTAATATAAACAGTTAAAGTAGAAACACTCAGTAAATACTAATGTGATAAGAATTCTGAAGGTATAATGACTATTCTATATATGGCGTTAAGTAAATGGTTATATATTCTGAAGTTAACGCTAAGATTAGTGAGATACAAGACTTGAATAATTATCGAGATTTAAAACAATAATAACAGTTTACAGGGTCCTTAATGCGCATTGCGCAATGAAATAATGACAGTAATGAACTTATATCATTAACTTAAAACACACTGGCAACAACCCCATTAGTTATAAACACACAGCCAGCTACAAATAATCCATTAAGTGGAGAAATCTAATAAGCATCGTAATGTTGCACTAATGGGGACACATATAATATCTGAAGCAGGAATGGGGTCACATCGGTCGCTTCAAGCTGCCAGCACACATGCTCCATGATAAAAGGGAGAGAATTTCAAAAAGACCAGGTACGTACATTGCCTGTGTTCTTCAAAAACTCACATGTTTCTCAATGATGAAAAATCAATGTAATGCTCCTTTAAGGAATCAGTTTACTCAATATTTTGTCACATAAGCAAGTGGCCCCATCAATGCTCAATCATCAGGGCTTATGCCCTTCAATTTACCCGCGCGGCTGTAACTCAGGCTCTCCGATCGGCCTGGGAGGTGTGCACCTATCTCAAGATCGCAGCAGACGTCAACAAGGGGTCCACTTTCAGATAATAATCAGCAAATCAGTTTTATATATACATTCTCCCTCCCCTGTTTGCAAATCAAAAGGGTTTTGAAATGCGAGCGCCCAACCATTTGCATACAAAACTTATTTAACAGCATAGGGATGTGCGTACTGAGCTTCGGCTCATTATTCGAATGTTTTCATGTTTTCTGTTTTAGTGAAGGATCAGTGCGGAGCCCTCTTTCTGATAGGTCAGAGGAACGCGAGAAATGAGCGAGGACCTCAGTCTACTGCATGTTAGCTAGCCGGTGCTCACAGTGATTTAGAGCCTAGCCTCCTTAAAAACCCTGCTGGGTGTACGTTATTTTGAAGATTGTGTTAGTTGGTAAATGTTAGTCATACGCTGAGTTAACAGGTGTAATTATATTTCTTATGGAATGCTAGTGGTTAAAAGTATGTTTAATTACGACATACGTTCTAATGCATGTGGTTTTCAAGTAGCCTTGTTCCGTCAAGGAACGGCGGTAGCGTCCCCACTCACAGGACTTCTTAGAACAATCTCACATTAGTAACTGAGGGCGTTACAGTTGTGGTATCAGAGCGCCAGGTTGAGAATCATTATGAGCTGTAGGGATAGCTATGAGTTATGTTGGATTAGCAAAATGCATTTGTTGACGAGAAATTCGTATGTATATACGGGCATCATGAGGATGTTTTAGTAGACATTTATCTGGCGATCAGCTTTTGGGGTATTAAGACCAACAACATAGTAAAACAGTAGGAAAGCACTCAGTCCACTTTTTAGGACATGTTTGTGTGCTAAAGCAGCGTGCTAAGTTCCTAGCAAATCTTGTGGAATTTTGAGTTACCCATTTGAGTTATCAGGGTGCTTCAAGCTAGAGCTGTTATGAAGATGTGTTGAAACACTTAATGTTTAGATATCATGAGGTTAAAACAAACTCTATAAGCATCTAGCGATTTCTATGGATGAATTTTAGCTCCAAGATACCCATATGAGGTTCTAAGGAGAAAATATAAATAATTTCTCTTACCTTGATGGATTAGGTCATGTGTGCTAATGGGTCAGGTTATACTAATTAAATGGTGCAAAATAAAGTTATTGGGCATGATCTTATTTTGGAGAGCATTAGATGATTCGAGAACCAACCCTCTTAAGACTGGCAAGGACTGGATGAAAAAAAAAAAGAAAAGAAAAAAAAAGTGATTAAAAAGGGCATTGAGGCATTGGAACCATCAAAGAAGCGGGGGAAAAATGATAATCAATAGTGGGGGAGTTACAGGCAAGAGGCTTGAGGGAATGCCAAATGCGTCAATTGGTTCGTTATTTTTGTATATTGGGAGTTGTAGAAGTCATAACTTACACCATCGTCAAGAGTAAAAGAGACTTTGGGAACTAAATAATCCGTGAAGAATGATAATAAGTATAAGGATTACATGGGATAGGACTTAGAGCATCTGTGGTGGCATTACAGTTTGTGTTTGTAAGGAATTGGGAAGTGATGGTTGTTTGAGAGTATATCTACTTCGTCTACATGAGTTCTTGTATTGATCCAAATGAGTACACATCGACCTTTTGTCAACTAATATTCAACCCCCTTTGTCAGCATAATTTCATTTCCTTATTGACCTCTTTGGTCATTAACTAGGACTAGCTACCCCTTTGTTGTGCGATAACATAATTCAATTTGTCATTCTTCTTCATTCACATTGAGCTTGCAAACCACTTCATTGTTGCTGCTTCCATACTTCATTACATATCCAATCTATACTTCATTACATATCCTTTCCTTCATTGAATTTCCTCGTGACTTTAATTTTTATAAGGGGATCTTATCATTACAATGGATTACGTTTCTCTCATGCTTCCCCTAACTACTTCTGCGCAGCTTATTTTCGGCAACCATTACTTCAATAGTAACGTGATCTTTCCTTTCCTTAACATCCAATCACTACATAAATTGCTAATTTACTACTAGCTTAGATTTGATCTTATGCGCAACGTGTTGGCTCTTACAAAATAAATGATTGAAATCACCTTACTTTTATTGCTTTTCCTTCCTAAATTACTTACGCTTCTAGTTATCTTCATGCCGTTCCTATCACAGGCATATTGTAATTTGTCATCTATTCCTTGCATTCACTTCTTCCATCAACCACTTAATATTCCTCGTCAGTAAGCAACCTCTTCCTATTTTACCAATTGCCTAAATGGTCTTAATTCGCATACGAAACCTTGCTGATCATTGTGTCCTCTGCGCTAATGCTACTATTCCTATCATTTCCTATCTTAGATGGACGTAATCCATTCCTTAAGGTTGCTTTAATGAGTCAGGAAGGTCAAGAAGCATGTTCTACGAGGGAAAACTTAGGAAGGAGTATTCTATAACGTCACTCATGAGAACAAGTGAGTTTTGATCAACTGAAGTGACATGCTTGGGACATGAGGTTTTTGAGAAAGGAACCAAGTCCTCAAAGGATAAGCGCGGTTACTGAGTAACCTTACCTAGGTCCAATGCTATGACAAAGGTAAGAAGTTATTAGAAATTGAGAAGAAGCCCATAATACTCGCTGCTCGAGGCACCAGGAGGAACAAAAGGGCTTAGGGATCTAAAGTAATTCTTTAGTAGTGCAACATGAAGAGAGACATTGCAGAATATGTAGATAAGTGTCCAGCGTGTAAAAGGTGAAAGCTAAACAGCAGATGTCAGCGCCTCTTATGTACATTGAGACCTTTAAAGAAATTCCTACCTAGAAGAGTGATTCAACTCCAGTGGATTTTATTATGGGGTTATTCATCTCTGCTCTTAAGAAGAACATTATTTGGGCCATTATGAACACACTCACCACTTCTGCTCATTTTATACCAATTCATGTTATTTGGGGTATAGAGAGATGAGTACCATTGTATGATAAGGAAATGGTTCGATTGCATGGCATACTAAAAGATATAGTGTCTTACTTTGAGTCCTTAACACATAGACTTGATCTTCCCCTATGTCGTCTTGTTATAGCGCCTATTTTATACTCTGTTTGGCCGATCCAACTTCACCTATCGACCTTATCATATTGATGGCACTTAGATGACCACCTTGTTGTAACTTTATGATTATTATCTCATTTGTACTACAATGGTTGAACCCAGGTACGATTGAATCGTCTGTCGCTTTGAAAAGGAGTCACATGTACACGCAGAGAAGTGAGATGAGACATTCGGTATGGTAATTTGAGAGTTAACAAGGTATTATGACATAAGTAAGGTTTAAAAGTTGTTCTGTATGGCCATGTGGGCCAAATTATTGTTTATTTTTGGGATGTAAACCCCATTACTCCGGATGTGTGATCCGTTGAGTTGTACCTTTCATTTATTTTCTTCTACTGTGTATTGTTGGGTGATTTACTCCGGGCGTGTGGCCCGTAGACTGGTAATCTCCGGCGTGTGGCCGTTGAGCTTGATTTGGCCTTTTTCTGTACCTATTGTCAATGCAAGGACTGAAATGCAAGGCTTTAAGCCTGGAAAATGGCCAGTTTTTAGGGGAAACTTTGTCCGTTTCACCCCAGGATTTAAGGAAACATTAACACTCCTAGCTTAAAGTCAGGGAATATTACATGAGGACAGAAGCAGGTGGTTCACCTATTGGATTTACCAGCAAGTTTTGAGCATATACAAAACATTTGTACGTCTCACAACTTCAAAAGAATCCTAGATCCATGGTACTTCAAATGATCATAACAACACCGACACCCATGTCCATTTAAAGTTCAACCACAGTTTCTTTCCAAGAGTACAATCATCGTTCCTTTTCAAATACAAGTTTCACGGACAAAACTTAATTTAAGGGGGGAAGACTGTAACGGCCCGAACCTAATATTTATTTAAATTAGTTGAATCATGTTAATTTCCGAATAAGTTAGTTGGGGGCGCCGCATTTCAATTCAGCATTTCATGTACATATAAATATGTATACATATTTGAGCGTTGCAGGTTGAAATGACGATGTGGCCTCAAACCAGATAATATTAAACTCCTTAACAATAATACTAATAAGAATAATAATAGTAGTAATAATAATAATAATAATAATAATAATAATAATAATAATAATAATAAGAAATGAGAATTCACCCCAAAAAAAGGGGGGACTAAACCGACATAACCAAAAGCCAAAAGCATCACAACTTAAATTATACCCAAAACCCCTCCATCTCTCTCTCTGCCTCTGCCTGCCCCGACACCCCCCCTCTCTGTTTTGCTTGCCGGAAATCGGCCCTCATTCAGCCGCCCGTCGCCGCCTAGAACGTCGGCCGTGGCAGCCAAGTCACCGGCCACCCTCAACTAGCCGTCCACCGCCCCGCCTCGCCATTCGAACCACCCCTGTCTCACAGCCTCCACCTCGACGCCCCTATTCTGCCGTCGGACCGGCCGTCTACTGCCACCGGGGAGTCGCCGATCACCTTGAGCTACCGCAACCACCAGTCATCAACACCACCCTGCCCTTCTCCTTGTTCAAGCTTCAAAACCAAGTTGGAAGGTGAAACCCTAAACCTAACTTAGTTGAATTAGTGACTTCTTGAGATTGAAATTATCGATTCAATTATGTAATTAGCATTGGTATTTTTCTATTTTGAGAAATTCTGAAATTGCTGTGGACATTGAGTTGGCTGTGATTTGGGAGGAAGTTGACACAGAGAGCAGAAAGTGGGAGATTGAGGTCATGTTTACTTTCCCATTTGTTTGTGCTTGCGATAAGTTATCGAACTTGTTAATCTTAGTGAATTCATGAATTAAATGATGTCATCGGCCTGGGTATTCATTTTATTTACAAATTCGAAAATTGGGTGTGGTCCTTTGGAATGAATTGTCGATTGGGTAATTTGGCAGAGAGTCAAAGTGGAATTGGAATTGATTTGGGTTTTAGTTTGTTCGTTATAATTCATTAAATTACAAATTAATTTTAATGCCTGATGACTAAATTGCATAAGTTTCATGTTATTTGGCTGTCTGTTGTGAATTCATGGAGTTCGAAAGCATTTGACGTATTGGGTTATCACTTGTAATGTACATTTTTGAATTTTAAAATTGTTTGGATAGGTTGTGAAATTATAGCTTGATTTGAATGGCCATGGGATTTATTTGCACGGCTTTATAACGATTTATAACCATGAAGGATTAAGTGAAATCCATCTTAACTTGTTGGGGGTTATCTCGCATAGCCGTCAATTTAACGAATTTGGGGTAATTGACGAAGAAGAATATGAAAGCCTTATGGCAAGGTTGGTTATGTTATGGATACGATATTCGTAGGATCCTAGAATAGGATGAATGTTGGGTGAGCGATTAAAGTCATGAGGTTGTACCCTAATTAAAGCTTTAAGTAAATTTTATTAAGTTAATGGCCATGCATTGTCCATGAATTTTAGTGAGTAGCAAAGAAAGGTGACCTAAGTGTGTTAGTTGGAGTTATGAGGCTACGCGCATTACAAAAGGGGTCATTGAAGGAAATTATATAAGTTGGTGCTAGGATGTTATAAGTTGAAGGACAGAGATACAAAGTTAGATGTTTAGAGTGAAGGGTAAGCTAATAAGTCTTTGGTTGTCATTGAACAAAAGCCTAAGGCATGTAAAATGTTTCGATTACTATTATAAATGTCCCAATTTACTATCCTAATAGCTTAGTGTGATAAAGGCTCGGTGTTTTGCTTGTCTTCGTCCTCCGTTTAATATAAACAGTAAAAGTAGAAGCACTCAGTAAATACTAATGTGATAAGAATTCTGAAGGTATAATGACTATTCTATATATATGGCGTTAAGTAAATGGTTATATATTCTGAAGTTAACGCTAAGATTAGTAAGATACTAGACTTGAATAATTATTGAGATTTAAAACAATAATAACAGTTTACAGGGTCCTTAATACGCACTGCGCAATGAAATAATGATAGTAATGAACTTATATCATTAACGTAAAACACACTGGTAACAACCCCGTTAGTTATAAACACACAGCCAGCTACAAACAATCCATTAAGTGGAGAAATCTAATAAGCATCGTAATGTTGCACTAATGAGGACATATATAATATTTGAAGCAGGAATGGAGTCAAATCGGTCGCTTCAAGCTGCCAGCACACATGCTCCATGATAAAAGGGAGAGAATTTCAAAAAGACCAGGTACGTACATTGCCTATGTTCTTCAAAAATTCACATGTTTCTCAATGATGAAAAATCAATGTAATGCTCCTTCAAGGAATCAGTTTACTCAGTATTTTGTCACATAAGCAAGTGGCCCCGTCAATGCTCAATCATCAGGTCTTATGCCCTTCAATTTACCCACGCGGCTACAACTCACACTCTCCGATCGGCCTGGGAGGTGTGTACCTATCTCAAGATCCCAGCAGACGTCAACAAGGGGTCCACTTTCAGATAATAATCAGCAAATCAGTTTTACATATACATTCTCCCTCCCCTGTTTGCAAATCAAAAGGGTTTTGAAATGCGGGCGCCCAACCATTTACATGCAAAACTTATTTAACAGCATAGGGATGTGCGTACTGAGCTTCGGCTCATTATTCGAATGTTTTCATGTTTTCTGTTTTAGGTGAAGGATCAGTGCAGAGCCCTCTTTCTGATAGGTCAGAGGAACGCGAAAAATGAGCGAGGACCTCAGTCTATTGCATGTTAGCTAGCCGATGCTCACAGTGATTTAGAGCCTAGCCTCCTTAAAAACCCCACTGGGTGTACGTTATTTTGAACATTGTGCTAGTTGGTAACTGTTAGTCATACGCTGAGTTACCAGGTGTAATTATATGTCCTAAGGAATGCTAGTGGTTGAAAGTATGTTTAATTATGACATACGTTCTAATGCATGTGGTTTTCAAGTAGCCTTGTTCCGTTAAGGAACGGCGGTAGCGTCCCCAATCACAAGACTTCTTAA
>JAKOGI010003530.1:0-15000 GCA_029747015.1 Carnegiea gigantea | reverse complement strand
ATACATACCATCACATCCATATATAAAACTATAGAACTTTACTTAGCAGTTCAAACATGATAAGGCTCTAAGCATTTATAATTTACTTCAGAGTTAGCAAGTCATTATGGGATAGTTAAGCATATAGACGATCATATATTGGCTAAAAATTTATATACATTAATTTAAACACGTACGATGCGCTTCGAAGTTCATACACGATCATGGAACGACCAAACATTCATAAACGTTGGTTTTAAAGACGTACGATGCACTTCGAAGTTCATACTCAGGCATGAATTAATTGTATATATTCAAATCAAAGCTAAACATACATACTTCACTTCGAATCAAAACTTCCAGCTTGATTTTACTAAATTAATTCGAATCGAAACTAAGCATATATAACTTAGTTCGAATTAAAATCTCAGGCATACATTGACTAAATTAATTTGAATCGAAGCTAAGCATACATAATTCATTTCGAATTAATATTTCAGGCATATTCTACGTCAATTAATTCGAATTGAAGCTAAACATATGTAAACCACCTCGAATTAACATTTCAGGTATAATTTACGTCAATTGATTCGAATGGAAGCTAAACATATGTAAATCACTTCAATCAACATTTCAAGCATAATTCACCTAAATTGATTCGAATCGAAGCTAAACATATATAATTCACTTCGAATTGAAACCTCAGGCATAAATTAACTAATTTGATTCGAGTCGAAGCTAAACATATATAATTCACTTCTTGACATTTCTAACGAATTTAGCCAACTGTAATCTGACATGCAACATCAATCTGCTAAAAAACATTTTTGAAAAATAGTAATAGCTTTAGGAGGCGAGAAACACCCACCTCGATTCCACACTAGAGACACGCGATTTGGCTTGAGTTGAGGCCAAAAATCGAACACCAACAGCCAGATACTCCTCTGCTCTTCGCACGTGACTCGATCTAGCCCAAACCCAAAAACCCTCACTTGTGTTTTTTTTTTTTTTGAGAAATTTAAGCACGGTTAAGGAGGATTCATGGTGGGGATCCAACAGAAACGAGTAGAGAAGTTCGAAAGTCACCTTGCATGCATGATTTCGGCCGAGTGTCCGGCCATCCTTGCGCCAGAATCGGCCCAGCCATGGCCGATTTTCGCTCAGCCTTGGCACAAGTTGGTCGCCGGCAGTTAGGCGAGCTCAACCGCCATCGGGTCGTCATCCTCAGTCACGACGGTCGCCGGCAGCAGGGCGTGGTTTGTTGAACCCTTTTTCGCTCCCTCACTCTTTCGCTTGAACTCTCTCCCTCTCTCTCTGTTATGGTGTCGCGGGTTGCCGGCGACGCCTCTGTCGCTGCCTGGCCGGCGACGCCTCCCACTCTCTCGCCCTCTCTCTCTCTTGCGTTGGTGGTCGACGGGCTGGGGCAGAGAACCCCCCTGTTGCGATGAAGATGAAAGAGAAAGGGGGCTTTGGCCCCCCCTTTTTTGTTTCTTTGTCGCTTCCCAATCAACTAAAATCGCCTGTCTAATTTCTAATCTCGTACCTCACAACCTATTCCGAATCGATAATACGACCCTTCGTCGATTATTCGATCTCAAATATGTCTAGGTTCGATTCAATAAACCACAAACTAATTCTAAGGTTGAAAACCTAATCGTACTCGGGAAACGACTAAATAAATCGAATAACGACTAAATTAAACTATCGATATAATTTAAAGACATAAATGGCACGAATTGACTCTAAAATCAATAATAGCAATAATAAACCCCTTTTTAATAAAATTATAGCTCTCAAAAGCTCATCGATAATAATTTAACTCATATAGTTGCTAAAAATACGAATTTGTATCGTAAAAAGGTAATACAGTTAGTTTAATGGAAAACAAAGAATGCGGGTCTTGCATTCTTCCCCCCTTAAAAGAATTTTGTCCTCGAAATTCTAAATCTAAGTTCGGTCTTTCCTAGAATGCACGCATACAACTAGGATTTACGCGGTAGGTTTCCAAAAGGTCATTTTGAAGACATTGCTTCCTTTAAATCGAAAGGAAATGGCTTGTGGTATCCGGTCTCTTCCCCGCCAGTCCTCTTCAAGTGTCTACTCACTCTATTTAGGCGCCGAGGGCAAATCGCATTGAAGAGGGGCAAATGAGTTGGCATGGACAACCATATTGAGTTTGTTTTGAAAACGAAACATAGATTTTTAATGATCTAGACTCAGTTCGCATGGCAAGCAATAATTCTATGCATATGCATCTATAAGTGGCCATTTAAAGGCACGACAATTGAGACAATTTCATCTTAAGGTCATACACTAGCAGTCTCATTCTAAAACATGAATTCAAGTCACTTTTGGGATCACAATGATTAACATGGGGACTACTATGACACATTTAGAATAATAGAAATGTCACGTAGCACCACATAGTATCATTTAAGCATAATGGAATTGCATAGTATTAGCAATTCAATATTCTTAAGCTTAGGAGTCTCGGGGAGCATGAACGCATCTAAAACATACATGGCAAGCAATTTTCAAAAGGAAAACACATGCACCAACATTCCGATGTCTGTACATCAATCCCAGCTAACTTTTAGGCCTTTTCATTCATGACAACTTATTCAGGACATGTCAGGTTCGTATGAAGGCAGTTAACTTAGTCAGGTTCATTCAAAGGCATCAAGATATTGGGTCATTCTAAAGTCAAATCAATTGGTCAGGAAGCTATCACAATGCACCTAAGCAGTAAAAACATCATATTACATCACATTAACAATGAAGGGACTTGGAGTAACACTCGAATTCACATTGGCATCACGTAAGGTCTACAATAGAGCACTAAAGATGAAGAATCATTAATGGCATGAACTAGCATGGTATGTCGATAGAAACAACTGAGAAGATAATGCTACGGCAAGAATACGTGCATGCAAACAACAAGTCAAAGGTCATCTCATGCCGTGTATTATGAAACTTCATTCGTCTGGATAATCAAGTCACCTACCAAACCAAACTGAAGTTAAGCATGGATTGCACAAAGGCAAGCAAAGGTGAAGATAGACGCCTAAGGTCACCACATCATGCATTAAGTGCGTGTGTATATCATTGTTCAAAACATATCATAGGATAATAGAACTTGTGGAGTGCAAGTAATGACTCAGAGATCGTATAAGCAATGGTTCGCATAGGTTAAACCCCTTAATCAATCCAGCCACTACGCAACTAAAGTTCATGATAAGCAACTCCAATGACGTGTATTTACTGCACCATTCACTCATAAAACGTACGGCTGATCATCAATCAACTAGCATGGGTAAAAACTGCGGTGTTAATGGTCTTATAGGTATGTGTTGAGGGGCTACAAGGTACACCTATCCTATAGGTGATCATATGGGTCTCACTATAGTTCGCTTACCTTAGTAGAGATCATTACTATGTACAATTCCAAAGTCTGCTAGGTTCTTCCTCCCTTTCGCTTTCTAGGTGTATTAGGGTTCGTCTAAGCCAAAACATCGTCACCTCAATCACGGATAACAATCCATATAATAGAAAGCAAGTAACACACGGATTAGATAATAATGGAAAGGAAGGAGAATAGTAGGTACACTTACGCGATGTTTAGCGAGGTCCTACCACTAGCACTTAGTCTTTCAAGCATGTATACAAGGGCAGCCCTTAATATACTCAGGAAACTGAAAATTCGAAACAAAAGGTATCATTTACTAGGATTATCAATCATAGCAGCTAGTTTCTAATCATTCCTTTCCTAGCTCATTACGAAGGATTCTATCGACGTACACATCATAGCACATACACATTTACAAGCAACATTTGATGAACATAAGGGCGCGTATTTGTAAGTCTAAACTCCCTCTTCATTACTAACGAAAAGCTAATCCTCCGGTTTAAGATAACCTTGGCTCAATAGTCAAAACGACATTAACATCTCAAAATCTTGAGTTTCAAAGGATGAAAAATAGCCTATCTATTTCAAATCTCTTTGATTTTAATAAAAGGAAGGTTAACTGCTTCTAGCTCTCTCTCTACTAACCTTCGAGTTCGTCTGCTCACTCCATTGTGGGGCCCGAGGAGCAAATCGTACTTGAGGGGCAAAGACGAGCTTAGAATAGAATTTTCAATCGCTCGAGTCTAATTGATGTGCTTTAACTATCAATTATCTTATCAGAGCCCACGAAGAAAACACTTATCATTCGAAACATCACTTAGCTCACATGATACAAGTGAATTGGACTCACTTCCTAACACACGGCTCATATACATCAGATTGGCTCAACCGGATCATCTGAAAGTCAATTAACAAAGTCAATTAGCACGTTAGGAACATATCGTACTAATGAAGCAATCACTACGTCACTTGAAGGTGTGGGGAGAGCTATTTGACTCCTATACCAACGCACAATTCGCCACTTTCACTTAATCGACCTACTCGAGCCTCACATAAGTCGAAAACAGCCATACTATAAAGCACACTTGCACACAAAGCAGGCATATGTCACATAACCACAGAGTGTTCCTAGGCGACTATATGAAATGCAAGATTCAGGTCACGGCCTATGGTCGCAGGACCTTTGCTCTGATACCATCAATGTAACACCCCCAGCCCCTCCGGCCAGAAGCATTATGTTTTCTTAACTTTCTACCTAAATTCTGGGACGAAACGGACAGAGTTTCCCCTAAAAACTGATCGTTTCCAGGCTATAAGCCTTACATAAAATCCCTGCAATTACACGGAAGCGTAAAACATTTAAAAGCAGCTCAATGGCCACACGCCAGAGTTCACAACTCAACGAGCCACTCGCTCGGAGTACACCAACCAGATTAATTCACGATTAAAGAAGAAAGAGAAGATAAAGCTCAACTGTTCACACAACCGGAGTATTGGGATTTACATCCCAAAACGTAACTAACTTTAGCCCAAAGACATTTAACTGACTAGATGGTTGGATCATAAGGCCATTCAGAGCAACTCAAAAACAGTATATATTACATGAACTTAAAATACCTGTTTACAAACATTTCAAACTAAGAATACATAGCGTGACTTCATTAAACATGTAAGATCCCTTCGATGGGCATAAACGACACCTTGTAAGCATGAACGGATTCCATCTTGGCATAGCTGATTCAATCTTTTCCCTATTATAAAGAATAGCTGGGGAAAAAGGGCAAAGAGTAGTGGGATGAGCAACCACACGCTCAGTGAGTGTCCCCCGACCCCCTTAAAACCAAAACTGTTGCCGGCAATAGTATCTTTAATAGTCACACATCACGTATTCATACTTTACTATCATATTAGGCATTCTCAAAGTTCTTGTAAAATACTACTAACCATAAACTTCATTTTAGTCGTTGAGACTCATGTTTAGACCTCTGAATTTCTTAGCCAACAAGCTCTTAGCATATAAGCAGGCATCGAGGGCTAAGCATAGAAACTTTCTTTTATAGCCTATGCATAGGGATCTTTCTTTTTCATAAGTATAACTTCTTAGCATTCCAGTTTAAACTATGCACGAAACCTCATTCATATGATGTGCATATAAAGTTATCTTTCTTTTTATTCCATAATCATTCTTGTCTTGGCAATTCATTCATATGATATGCATAAGGCACACACACGTTTCAAGTCTCATTCATAGGGTATGCGTGAAATATGCTCATAAGGCTTTCGTTTTCATAATCGTATCTTACTTAGTATCTCATTCATAAGTTATACTTGGAATGTTCACATAACGCTTTACTTAGATTTCATTCATATGACCTGCACAAGCATCTTTCTTTCTTTTCATGAAAACACTTCACTTATCCTTACTTGAAATCTCATTCATATTTCATTCATAAGAAAAGCACATAACATGGACATAAAACTTTTCTTCTTTTCTTGAAAGCACTTTGTTTAGCCTCTTGAGGCTCTGGTTCCTTCAAAAGACATTTCATTTCATAATGGTCGTACACCGACCCTCATAAACTTTTCATGCATCATTCCATATGGCCACTTAGGGCCCATAAAAACTTTCTTTCATTCAAAACATATAAAATGGCCAAGCGCCAATTGCTTTTCTTAACTTAGTACGAAAGTACTTCTGGCATAAGCTCATTACAGGTGTTGATTGGGTGAGATCTATTCTCAACCCTATAGTGAGACCTAACGCTCACACTTAAGCTCTTACTCCCGGGATGGCTACATATAACATATCGGACCATTACATTAACCCTCATCAGGGCCTCTAGGGTTTTCAAACCTTCCCCTAGGTTAACATCGTTCTTTTTATATTGTCCGAAGCACATTATCTTAGCCACTTTAAAGCGTATGGGCCATAACGGCTAATAATTTTGCTGCTTCTCACAGTGAAATCATTTGTCATGCAACTCACGCCTTTGCGAAACTCTTTAGGATTCCCCCGTCCAAGCAGATTCACTCCCAAAACTGTATTCATTTAGTGAAAATGTGCCATCATGCACTAATATTTATGGCTATTATCATTTCAAACATAAAATCCTTCTTTGAAAAACTCAACCTTATACAGATAGTGTAACTTGAGGACACGGAAGTGAAGGGGGTCCACATGTATCACATTTAAGCACTTCATAATCAATTCAGCACAATGAGCCATACATGGCCTCGCAATCCACACGATTGCAGTTAATTCACAACCCAAACTCCCTCCTCAAAAGCACCATACCACAAGAACCTCGAACCACTCATGGTTCTACCTTAAACCATCCAACTACCATCTCAGTTTTCAATTTATTAATCATAACATATTATCATACTAATTTATGAAAAGGTAAGGTTTAGGTACTTACCTGGGTAAGCAGCACCACTCAGCGGTGTATTACAGCAAGCATATGTATGCATACATACCATCACATCCACATATAAAAGTATATTCAAACATGATAAGGCTCTAAGCATTTATAATTTACTTCAGAGTTAGTAAGTCATTATGAGATAGTTAACCATATAGACGATCATAGATTGGCTAAACATTTATATACATTAATTTTAAACACGTACGATGAACTTCGAAGTTCATACACGATCATAGAACCACCAAACATTCATAAACGTTGGTTTTAAAGACGTACGATGCACTTTGAAGTTCATACTCTGGCATGAATTAATTATATATATTCGAATCAAAGCTAAACATACATACTTTACTTCGAATCAAAACTTCTAGCTTGATTTAACTAAATTGATTCGAATCAAAACTAAACATATATAACTTAGTTCGAATTAAAATCTCAGGCATACATTGACTAAATTAATTTGAATCGAAGCTAAGCATACATCATTCATTTCGAATTGATATTTCAGGCATATTCTACATCAATTAATTCGAATTGAAGCTAAACATATATAAACCACCTCGAATTAACATTTCAGGTATAATTTACATCAATTGATTCGAATGGAAGCTAAACATATGTAAATCACTTCGAATTAACATTTCAAGCTTAATTCACCTAAATTGATTCGAATCAAAGCTAAACATATATAATTCACTTTGAATTGAAACCTCAGGCATAAATTAACCAATTTGATTCGAATCGAAGCAAAACATATATAATTGACTTCTTGACATTTCTAATGAATTTAGCCAACCCTAATCTGACATGCAACATCAATCTGCTGAAAAACATTTTTGAAAAATAGTAATAGCTTTAGGAGGCGAGGAACACCCACCTCGATTCCACGCTAGAGACACGCGATTTAGCTTGAATTGAGGCCAAAAATCGAACACCAACAGCCAGATACTCCTCTACTCTTCGCGCGTGACTCGACCTAGCCCAAACCCAAAAACCCTAACTTGTGTTTTTTTTTTTTTTTTGAGAAATTTAAGCACGGTTAAGGAGGATTCAAGGTGGGGATCCAACTTAAAGGAGTAGAGAACTTTGAAACTCACCGTGCATGCATGATTTCGGACGAGTATCCAGCCATCCTTGTGCCAGAAACGGCCCAGCCATGGCCGATTTTCGCTCAGCCTCGGCGCAAGTTGGCCGCCGGCAGCCTGCGGGCTCAACCGCCATCGGGTCGTCGTCCTCAGTCGCGACGGTCGCTGGCAGCAGGGCGTGGTTCGTAGAACCCTTTTTCGCTCCCTCACTCTTTCACTCGAACTCTGTCTCTCTCTGTCGTAGTGTCGCAGGTCGCTGGTGCCGCCTTCGCCGCTGCCTGGCCGGCGACACCTCACTCTCTCTCGCCCTCTCTCTCTCTTGTGTTGGTGGTCAACGGTTTGGGGTAGAGAACCCCCCTGTCGCAATGAAGATGAAAGAGAAAGGGGGCTTTGGCCCCCCGTTTTTTTTTCTTTGTCGCTTGCCCAATCAACTAAAATCGCCTGTCTAATTTCTAATCTCGTACCTCACAACCTATCCCGAGTCGATAATACGACCCTTCATCGATTATTCGATCTCAAATGCGTCTAGGTTCAATTCAATAAACCACAAACTAATTCTAAGGTTGAAAACCGAATCGTACTCAGGAAACGACTAAATAAATCGAATAACGACTAAATTAAACTATCGATAGAATTTAAAGGTATAAATGGCGTGAATTGACTTTAAAATCAATAATAGCAATAATAAACCCCTTTTTGATAAAATTATATCTCCCAAAAGCACATCGATAATAATTTAACTCATGTAGTTGCTAAAAATACGAATTTATATCGTAAAAAGGTAATACAGTTAGCTTAATGGAAAACAAAGAATGCGGGTCTTACAATATGTATACATATACATATATATATATATATATATATATATATATATATATATATATATATATATATATATATATATATATATATATATATATATATTTATGTGTGTGTGTGTATATATATATATATATATATATATATATATAAAGTATATACATGTATATATATATATATATATATATATATATATATATATATATATATATATATATATAAATGTATATATATATATATATATATATTGTATATTTATAAATGTATCGATATATATATATATATATATAAATGTGCGTATATATATGTATATGTATATATATAAATGTATATATATGTGTGTGTGTGTGTGTAAATATATATACATATATGTTTGTGTATATGTATATGTACATATACGTGTCTGTATACATATATATATATATATATATATATATATATATATGTACGTACATACATATATATATATATGTTTATATATGTATATATTAATATAATTGTATATGTATAATATATATACATATAAAAATATATTTATATATGTATACATGTGTATATATATATATATATATATATATATATATATATATATATATATATATATATATATATATATGTATATGCTTGTATATATGTATGTATATATATGTACATACATATATATATATATATAATATATATATATATATATATATATATATATATATATATATATATATATATATATGCATAAGGCCTGCCTACTTTATATTCCGTCACGTTGTTCGTGATGCCTTTTTACGTATAAAAATCGCATTTTATTAGCGATATGGGCGAAAATTATTTTCTAAGTGCATATGTGAACGTTAATTTTATTAAGAAACAATGTTATTGTCACTGATTATTACTATTATTATTATTATTATTATTATTATTATTATTATTATTATTATTAGTATTAGTAGTAGTAGTAGTAGTAGTAGTAGTAGTAGTTGTTGTTGTTTTAAAAATCTTTCGACGATTTTTAATAAACGATATTAACGGTTATTAACGGGTACTAAATCGATTAGGAACCCAGATATGATTAGGTTGTCAACCTTAGAAGTAGTTCGATGTTATTAAATCGAACCTGGTTGTATTTGGGATCGAGTAATCGATGACGGATTATATTATCGATTTGGGTTTAGAATTCGGGTTACGAGTTAGACTAGCGGTGTTAGATATGAACTATCGTGGGGCGAATAAATAAAAGAGAGTAGGGAGGGACAAATTAGTAATTTGTGTGTGCCCCTCCTTTCTCCCACACCTGCCCGCGAGCCTCCCCCCCTCAATTCACGACATCTCTTCTCTCTCTCTACTTCATCTTCTTCCTCCTCTGCTCACCATACGCACGCCACCAAAGCTCGAAGCCCAGGAGATTTTCGCCATTTCTTTCGCTACAAAATCATCCCATTCGGCCTCCCCCACGAGCTAGCTCCTGTTTGGTGCGAAATCTGGATCGAAATTCGAAGCCCTTGCCACGGTGGTGGAGGGTTTAGGACGCCAAACTGAAGTTCGAACGCGTGCCCAGGTAAGGCTGTGCTATTCCACTCTTGGTTGCTTCAATTTCCTCTAAATTAGAGTAGAAATCATTGCTTTCAAACCCCAATTCAACCTCAATTCAGTAAGTGAGCATTTAAGTCGAATTTAGGGTTTGGTTGGCACGAATTGGGCACGATTTGGGTCTGGTTTGAGCGTGGGTGGGCAAGAGTCGAAGGTTTAGAGTTGTTCGAACACCTAAAGTTGATCCAGCAGCCTTAGATTCGAATCTCTAGCTTGAAATCGAGGTGAGGGTTTCTTTCCTCCTAAATTACTATTAATTTCAATGATTTTAGCTAAATTTAGTTGATGCATGTTACTTCCAAGTTTAGAAATCAGTTTGGGTAAATTTAGAATTGAAGTTGGGGAATTACGAACATGGTACTGATTTGGGTCATTTGAATGCCGAATTGATGCTGAATGTTAATAACCAGATAGTACAGAAATGTTTAATGAACAGAATGTTAGCATAGCGCTGTGATTCTAGTAATTTATAAGTTCGAACTCCGTTTTGAAGCTTGAGGAGGCTAATCGATGTAATTGTGGAATGAACTGAATTATGTCTAAAGATTATGGTTGCATTAGTTTAGGCATGTTAATAGTCTATTCGTAGTTATCTCAATGAAGTATTATGCTTATGGCTATCGGTTACCAAACTAAATGGGGCAAAGTGTAGTTTTAAAGTTTCGATTATATCAATTGGTTCACCTAAACACTACGTTCTTACTAAGCATGAATGTAATGCCTATATATGATCGTTCTATGTACTATTGGTTTGTATATGTCAACATTGAACCGAACTTGGTAGTTGGATGGTTTGAGGTGGAACTATTGAGTGGTTTGAGGCTCTTGTGGTCGGTGCTGTGTGAGGAGGGAGATAGGGTTGTGAATTGCCGCAATCGTATGGATTGTAAGGCCATGTGTGGCTTAATGAATGGTGATATGAAGTGTATGACTGTGCTATGTGTGAATCCACTCTTCCCTCAATGTGCTAAGTGACATTAAGTGAATAGTTTTCGAAATGCAGACATGTTTAAGAAAGATTGTTAAATGCATGTTTTCATGATTTCGAATGCTTCTAAGTGCTTACCAATTGTTTGGTACTTTATGAAAATATTTGTAGCCTATAAGAAATCCTAAATCATCGAACGACTCAGTTAGTGACTCGACTGAATAGTCGATAGGTTTAGGAAGTTAAAAAAGTGAACTAAAAGTGGATTTGAACATGCTTAAGGCTTTCGTTTGTATACGAATTCTCCTTAAGTTTAAAAGGATTTAAACGACCCGAAGAGGAGCACCTTAAGGTGGTAATTATGAAGCTTAGCTTATTTGCATGCGTTTTTCTTGCTTAAGTCTCTATTGAGTTTCGATCTACGATTTAGCAAACGTATTACGTTCAAAAGAAGCTCTTAAGCTAAAAAGCGAAGTCGTTTTTATGATTTAGCAGCCCTATTACACTTATTCAAAGCTTTCAATTAGAAACAAATTCGTTTTACGATTAGGTAACCTTATTACGTTTATAAAAAGCCTTTTAGTTAAAAACGTAGTCGTTTTGCGACTTAGTAAATTTATTACGTTTATACGAACCATTCAAGTTAGAAACTAAGTCGTTTTACGATTTAGTAAACGTGTTACATTTATAAGAAACTTTTAAGTTTAAATTGAAGTCGTTTTAAGTATTAACCAACTTATTGCCTTTGTAAGAAGTTTTTAAGTTTAAAAGGAAGTCGTTTTACGAGTTGAGAAATGTATTACGTTTATACGAAGCTTTTAAGTGAGAAATGGAGTCGTTTTACAAACTAGTAAACGTTTTACGTCTATAAGAAGTTTCTTAAATTAAGAACGGAGTCGTTTTACGAGTTAGTAGCTGTGTTACGTCTATACAAAGCTTTTAAGTTAAAAACAAAGTTGTTTTACAATTTAGCAAACCTAACACGTTTAAACGAAGCTTTCGAGATGAAAACGAAGTCATTTTACGATTTGGCAAACCTAATATGTTTATACGAAGCTTTTAAGCTAGAAACGAAATCGTTTTACGATTTAGCCAACTTATTGTGTTCGTACGTGGTATTCAAGTTAGAAACTAAGTCGTTTTATGATTCAGTAAATGTATGACGTTTATAAGAAGCTTTTAAGTTCAAAGCGAAGTTGGTTTGCATGTTAGCAAACTTATTACGATTCTGAAAAGTTTTTAAGCTATTTACGAAGTCGATTTATGAATTGGAAAGCTTATGCCGTCTATAAGAAGTTTTAAGCCAAAAACAAGTAAACTACAAACATTCAAAAGGTTATGATCGTTTTATTTTAAAAAGTAAGTTTTAACAAAGTAAGCATTTGAAAAAGAGATATGAAATATGATCTTAAAGGCTAAGAAAGTGCTAGGCTATTAGCCAGAGGGTAGGAACTGGATTCAAGATATGAGTTATCTTGGTGTGAGCTGTTCCTGGAAACTGGACATAAAGATGGCGTGAGCTATTTCCCCCTAAAGAAAAGTTAGGAACTGGACTCAAGATATGAATTATCTTGGTGTGAGCTGTTCCTGGGAACTGGACTTAAGGCATGAACTATCTTAGTGTGAGTTGTTCCCCAGATAAGTTATGATGTGTGACGCGTAAGAAAACCTTGAGGGGGACTGGACTCGGGATATGATTATCCTGGTGTGAGCTGTTGCCCCACAGAGGACAGTATCGAGGTTAGAATTGCTCTGCTAATACGCGTTTTGGTCAAACGATAAGTACGTATACCCCGGGGATAACGTAGATTAAGAGTGATGATCTCACTTAAGGGCAGTGTTGACCTCCCTTAGCCTGCACAATAAGATGTTTTTATATTATAAGTATGTTCCTAATAAATAGGAAATTTGGCAATTTGCCATTCTAAGTAGTTCAGAAAGGAAAAGAAGTTATTTTTAAAAGGAATACGAACCTCAAGAGGCCAAGGCATTTTTAAGAAAATAAGAAAGCTTTCAAATGCAGGTAACTTACATATATTTTATTAATGTATTCTGAATATAATTCATATGAATTTCAAGTGTACTTGGTTACGTCCTAGCAACGCAATAAACGTTTAAGTTTTTAATGGTGCATTTCTAAAGAAAGAATGTCTCTTGCAAAGCTCTTCTTACCAATTTGGGCGTCTCATGAGTTTTTAGAAAAGTTGTAATTTTTAAGGAAGTTTGAATGACTTATAAGTTCTTGGCATATAACGTGAGTCACTATGTTTTTCCCAAATGTGTTTGAAAGCATAATATTCGCTCTTACGTTACATAATTATGTGCTTGAATGCTGGTTAGAACGGCAGGATGGTCATTAAGGGCCTAGGAATGAGTTGAGGGGCTAGCGCAAAGTACATGAGCGGTAATCCCTCCTTGGGGACTTGATTGCCTAATATGATAGTAAAGTATGAATACGTGATATGTGATTATTATCAGTATTATTACCTGCAACTGCTTCGGGTTTTAGGGAGTAGGGGAATTCTCATTGAGCATGTGGCTGCTCATCCCACTTCTTTTTCCCCCTTTTCCTCAGGCTTTTGTTATGACAGGTGAAAGTCAAGCTACTTACACGAGCTGGAGTCTACTCCTACTTGAAAAAGAGTCACGTGTGCCATATAGAAGTAGATTCATGTGTTTAACGATGCGATGTAACGTTTTCCTAGTTTGTAATTGTTGTAAACTAAGTTTTCTAACTCATATAATGCATACTGTTTATGAGTCGCTCTGTATGGCCATGTGAGCTAACCATCTGATTAGTTAGATGTTTTATTCGAAATTAGCTGCTTTTGGGATGTAAACCCCAGTACTCCAGTTGTGTAGACCGTTGAGTTGTATCTTTTACTTTTCATGTATTAAAGAACTATTCTGTTTGGTGTACTCCAAGCGGGTGGCCCGTTGAGTTATGACCTCCTGCGTGTGGCCGTTGAGCTTCTTTTAAATGTTATGCGCTTCCGTTGATTTGCAGTGGATTTTCCTAAAGCTTTTAGCCTGGAAACGGTCAATTTTTAGAGAAAACTCTGCCCGTTTCGTCGCAGGAATTAAGTAAGACGTAAGAAAATGTAATACTTTCGCCTCTAGGGGCTGGGGGTGTCACAATAAAACGTATGTATGTGCGTGCATATATATACATACATATATATATATATGTCTGTCTGCACATATATTTATAGATACACACACATATATATATATATATATACACACACACACACACACACACCACACACACTGCACATACATATATATATAATATATGTATATATATATATAATATTATACATATATATATATAATATAATATAATATATATATATATATATCATATATGTGTGTGGGTGTGTTGTTGTGTTTATAGTGTGTCGATATATACAGATATTATATGAACCATAGATATAGATATATATATATTTGTGTATATTATATATATATATACATAAAAATATATATTAATAGTCTGCATATGTACTATTTTTTATATTTATGCAATGTGTATATATATGTGTATGTATATATATATATATGTATATATATGTATATGTAATATATATGTATATATATGTGTGTGTGTGTGTTTGTGTATATATATATATATATATATATATATATATATATATATATATATATATATATATATATATATATATATATATATATATATATGCGTACATGTACATGTATGCATATATATGCATATACATAAACATATATGTATAACTATATAATTACATATATATA
>JAKOGI010003529.1:0-50779 GCA_029747015.1 Carnegiea gigantea | reverse complement strand
CAAAGATCCGAGTTGAAGCAAGAAGAGATTGTGCAAAAAATTGAGCAATCCTTCACCCAAGAAGGGTGCCAAGAAGATAATGAAGTGAATTTGAGCATAACCCCAAGAATTGAAGAGCATGTAGTTAAAGACCTTGAAGTGATGAAGCCATGTAGGGTTGTTGAAAAGTTTGAGCAACTCTTGACCCAAGAAGAATTCACCTTAACCCCCATTCAACCTTCCCAACCCCTCAAACCACAAAAGGACCGACATGCCTTAACCCTCATTCATCCTTTCCAAACCCTTGCCCCCAAAGAAGATTTCCCACTTCCGCCTCTTCTCCTCACCAGATATGACCCGTTTTATCATCCTCTCCTCGCCCTCTTCTATATCTCTCTAGAGGTGATGCCCTTTGACCACTTCCTACAACAACTCCCATTTCATAAGCATGCCTCCCTTCATGAGAAGCTTGCCAACCCTTTGAGTTTGAGGACAAACTCAAGACAACCCGGGGAGTATGATGCATATTTCCATATGCATCATTTTTATTCAAGACCAATTTCAAAGAAGAAAAGGGTCAAAGAAGATCATGCTTGGAAGTGTGCTTATTTGGTCTTATTACGTGAGTTCAAAGACTCACGACACTATGAAGAGGTCAAAAAGAGGTTAAGCTTTGCTAGAAATTTGGCGCTGAATTCATCCCTGCGGAACCCGATTTTTTGTGACCACTTTTGGACAAGCTTAAGTGGACCCACAACTTGAGGCTCCACATGGGTTTGAAGTTTAAGATTTCAGCTTTCAAATAAGCCCAAGTTTGTTTAATTTGGACATCATTTGATTGGGCAAATATCACTCAAAGATACGTTGTGCTGATCCAGTCCAGTCTGAGATAGGTGCATTGTTTGGGCCATAACTTTCACACCGCTTATCCAAATTGAGCAAATGAGCCCATTCTGGAAAATAGACTTCCAGGGATTTCTAACAAGCCCAAGAACGCGTGATTTGGCCGAGTATTTTGGAAGTTATGCTCTGTTGAAGTTGAGGCAGTTGCAACGATTAATGCTGGGAATATGAAGAGTCTTAGGTTACATATATTTGTGTGGCTGATATTGTGCACGTTTTAGATGCTTCTAGATTGATGTAATCAGCTGCAAAAATCCTAGAATATTCCTTGTAACCTCCCCCACCCCTTTTCTGATGAGTCTTTTCATTTTTCTTAGACTTTTCATTAGCTAGTTTTAATTGTTAGGAGTTATTTGAGTCCTTTGATTGTCTTTTGCTGAGTCTATAAAAGGGGAGGGGCATGTGAAGCTAATCATTCAGCATTGTACGAGATTTCCAAAGTAATACAAGCACCTTTGAGAGTGATTCTCATTTGTGTCTCAAAATTCCTAGTTCTATATCTTGAATTTGGCTCATTCAAGTGGTGTTCTAGGTTCTCTATCTTTTCCAATTGGAGGGATTCCTTGGTTAAGACAAGAGAATTAGCCCAAGGTCAAGTCATTGAGTGGCTCCGTGAAGGATTATCTCAATTATAAGATCTTGTTCTATCCCTTTTTCTTGTGTAGTGAAGTGCTTCATCCATCTCATCCATCTTTCATTTCTCTTCCCAATTTGGCTTATTTTGAGTTGGAGTTTGATTTGGTTCACTTGCCACCCACACATACATCAATTGGTATCAGAGCCAGGTTTATTAAGTGACCCACATCACACCCAAACACATCCCAAAAAGCCAAAATACAAAAAAACAAAAAGAGGCACAAACCGGCAATCCGAGTCTCGAAGACCAGAGAAGCAGCACGGTGCCCCCGTGCCACCACACACGATCGTGCCATATCATTTTCCAGAAATCTTCAAGTTGAGACGGAGCACGGTGCCCCCGTGCCGCCAAGCACGACCGTGCCACTCTACTTTTCTGCATTTTCTTCAGCCGAAGCATAGCACGGCCTGACCGTGCCCCTTTGCACGACCGTGCCACCTTTGCCACAGCCAACTTTCGTTTCAAATCAATCCACGAAGAACCCTAGACCTCATCCTTCATGCCGTCTTCAAAGAACTTGGAGAAAGAACTAGCTCTTATTGATATTGGATATGCTTGTTTTGCAATTCCAAAATTTCATGGCGAAAAGGAAGAGTTCGCAGGTTGGTTATCTAAGGTAGAACGAGTTTTTGCTTGTTGTATCCTTAGTGACCAAGAGAAGTTCAAAGTGGTTATTTCAAGATTGAGAGGATGTGCAGTTCAGTGGTGGAATAAATACAAGTTTGAGCGAAAAAAGAAAGGAAAAGAAAAGGTGAGAACTTGGAAGAAATTGAGTAGTAAGTTGAAGGGTTCCTTTACCCATCCACTTACATGCCCATGAAAGAAAGTATCTCCGTTAAGCTCACGGGTTCATTCCCTTCCACCCCACAAAAAGAACCAACCCCACAAATGATCTTTCCCCCACAACCTAGGAGGTGTGTCAAGTGCCAAGGGCTTGGACACTTATCCACGGATTGCCCAAACAACGAGGTCATTACCTTGGAAGAAAGGAAAGCCGTGGAAGAAGAGAACGATCAGGAGGAAAGCCTTGAAGAAGAAATTGAACTCAAGGTTGAAAAAGAAGAAATACTTCACTTAGAGAAGGTTTCTCAAAAGCCAAACAAAGATGAAAAGATCCTTGGAGAAAAAGCTTCAAGCTTAGTTGACCTACCTCTTGTTTTTGGTGACTGTGGTGATAAAGAGACCATTGAACTTGAGACCCAAAGATCCGAGTTGAAGCAAGAAGAGATTGTGCAAGAAATTGAGCAATCCTTCACCGAAGAAGGGTGCCAAGAAGATAATGAGGTGAATTTGAGCATAACCCCAAGAATTAAAGAGCATGTAGTTAAAGACCTTGAAGTGATGAAGCCATGTAGGGTTGCTGAAAAGTTTGAGCAACTCTTGACCCAAGAAGAATTCACCTTAACCCCCATTCAACCTTCCCAACCCCTCAAACCACAAAAGGACCGACAAGCCTTAACCCTCATTCATCCTTCCCAAACCCTTGCCCCCAAAGAAGATTTCCCACTTCCGCCTCTTCTCCTCACCAGATATGACCCGTTTTATCATCCTCCCCTCACCCTCTTCTATATCTCTCTAGAGGTGATGCCCTTTGACCACTTCCTACAACAGCTCCCATTTCATAAGCATGCCTCCCTTCATGAGAAGCTTGCCAACCCTTTGAGTTTGAGGACAAACTCAAAACAACCCGGGGAGTATGATGCATATTTCTCATATGCATCATTTTTATTCAAGACCAATTTCAAAGAAGAAAAGGGTCAAAGAAGATCATGCTTGGAAGTGTGCTTATTTGGTCTTATTAAGTGAGTTCAAAGACTCACGACACTATGAAGAGGTCAAAAAGAGGTTAAGCTTTGCTAGAAATTTGGCGCTGAATTCATCCCTGCGGAACCCGATTTTTTGTGACCACTTTTGGACAAGCTCAAGTGGACCCACAACTTGAGGCTCCACATGGTTTTGAAGTTTAAGATTTCAGCTTTCAAATAAGCCCAAGTTTGTTTAATTTGGACATCATTTGATTGGGCAAAATATCACTCAAAGATACGTTATGCTGATCCAGTCCAGTCTGAGATAGGTGCATTGTTTGGGCCATAACTTTCAAACCGCTTATCCAAATTGAGCAAATGAGCCCATTCTGGAAACTAGACTTCCAGGGCTTTCTAACAAGCCCAAGAACGCGTGATTTGGCCGAGTATTTTGGAAGCTATGCTCTGTTGAAGTTGAGGCAGTTGCAAGGATTAATGCTGGGAATATGAAGAGTCTTAGGTTACATATATTTGTGTGGCTGATATTGTGCACGTTTTAGATGCTTCTAGATTGATGTAATCAGCTGCAAAAATCCTAGAATATTCCTTGTAACCTCCCCCCCCCCCTTTTATGATGTGTCTTTTCATTTTTCTTAGACTTTTCATTAGCTAGTTTTAATTGTTAGGAGTTATTTGAGTCTTTTGATTGTCTTTTGCTGAGTCTATAAAAGGGGAGGGGCATGTGAAGCTAATCATTCAGCATTGTAAGAGATTTCCAAAGTAATACAAGCACCTTTGAGAGTGATTCTCATTTGTGTCTCAAAAATTCCTAGTTCTATATCTTGAATTTGGCTAATTCAAGTGGTGTTCTAGGTTCTCTATCTTTTCCAATTGGAGTGATTCCTTGGTTAAGACAAGAGAATTAGCCCAAGGTCAAGTCATTGAGTGGCTCCGTGAAGGATTATCTCAATTACAAGATCTTGTTCTATCCCTTTTTCTTGTGTAGTGAAGTTCTTCATCCATCTCATCCATCTTTCATTTCTCTTTCCAATTTGGCTTATTTGAGTTGGAGTTTGATTTGGTTCACTTGCCACCCACACATACATCACTAGTATACTCCTCAGCACTCATGCTACCTTGGACAAGGTTGTGAAGTTGGGAGTAGTTATCTTGTAGGTAAGATGGGGGTAAGAAACGGGCTTTAAGTTTGGCTTTCATTTTCTCCCATGTTCGAATCTTTCCCTTCCCTTGCCTAGCTCTCTTGGCACAAAGGTTGGACCACCAAAGAGAAGCATATTTACGAAGCCTAAGGGCAACAAGTTTTACC
Source organism: Carnegiea gigantea (assembly GCA_029747015.1). Lineage (NCBI taxonomy): Eukaryota > Viridiplantae > Streptophyta > Magnoliopsida > Caryophyllales > Cactaceae > Carnegiea > Carnegiea gigantea. The sequence continues at coordinate 46,188 of JAKOGI010003529.1, read as the reverse complement.
TTATTTCCCTCTGAAATCTCCTTGTAGTCGAAGATCCTTTCAACGGTTTGCAACCATTCTAAGAACTCATCGGGGTCTAGCTTCCCTTCAAACTCTGGAACTTCCACTCGGATGTCTCCATGGTGTGAGGTTGTTTTCCTTCCCCTTCTCATTCTTCCATAAGCCTCTTCTTCACTTGATGAGCTCAAGTGTGGGGCTTCTCTTGCTTCTGGCTCGGAGTGAGAGGAGTTAGAAGATCGGGAACTCCTAATCTCCTTGCGCTTTTGCTTCAAAGAATCTCCAAGTTGTCGCCTCAAATACTCGTTTTGACCTTTGATCTCTTCATTTTGTAGCTTCAAGGCCTCATAATTCCTCATGAGGGCCTCAAACTTCTCTTCCATGGTCATACTAGTAGTACTCACGTTGAAATAAGGTGGGACTTCACGGGTTGGATGTGGCACGGGCGTGCTCTTAGACACGGGGTGACCGTGCTCAGGTTCTGTACGAGGGTTAAGTTGGGATGTGGCTGGGAAAGGAGTGGCACGGTCGTGTGACATGGCACGGGGTGACGGTGCTTAAGTACTGGATGTGGGTGAAGTTAGAAGGTGGCTGGGAAAGAAGAGTGTGGCACGGTCGTGCTCCTTGGCCCGGGGGGGCCGTGCTGCTGTTCTGGTCTTTGAAAATCGTGGGCACGGTTTTTGGTGATTTTGTGGGGGAAATGTGTTTGGGTGTTTGGAAGGGTGTTGGACGGCAAGCTCAGGCCTAGGGAAGCCTTAGCTCTGATACCACGTATGATGTATCCTCAAGGGGCAAACCAAGAGGATGGGAAAAGTGGAAAAAGAATGCAAGGAAAGAAAGCAAGGCAACTTTGAATTCAGAAACTCACCTTGGTAGAGGATAGTAAACCGGAACTAACACCCACCTTGGATACAGAAGCACCACCAAGGAAAGATGTTAGGGCCCTTAACTACCTCTTGGATACAGAAACACCACCAAGAAAGGGAGTTAAGACTCTTACTAGATCACCACTCAACCCGGCCAAAGGAAGAGATAAGCTAGAAGAGAGTTTGAGAGTTCAAAGGAGCAAGGCTCAACTTCATTCTATTTCAAGTTTAATGTCGCCGGCCAAAGGGCCTTGGGGGGGTTTTAATACAAAGCTTCAAGTACAAACATAGGCCTTGGGTTGCACTATAAGCTAAACTAGCCAAAAATACAAAGATCAAATCAAAGCAAAAAAAAGATAGATGCATCCTCCACTTGACACCTCTTTAATGCTGATCTTAAGGATGATGTGTCGATCTTGGGGCTAATGGAAGCTTCCTTGGCAGCTTAGTACCCTTCATGATGACTGTTGCAAGTGGCTAAGCATGGATTAGAGCAAAAACACCTCACTCTTCTCTCCTTGTACCCGGCTGGCCTTGGACTGGATTTTAGGGTGTTTTGTGCCTTGTTTTGGTGGTTAATAGCTCCTCATGTGTGTAATTTGGCTGAGGTTTTTCATGGTCACTTGATAATATTTTTAAAGTACTTTCAAACCATAAAAGTTTCAAACCAAGTAGAGGAGAAATGGGCCACCAAACAGCCTCTTGTTTCAGCCACGTCCAGTTCAGCGCCAGGATGTAGCAGTTGACTTTGCTTGAGGTTTTGAGGTATCAAATGATCTCCAAATGACTTGCAAGAGGTCTTGATGGAAAGAGCACATCTTGAACTTAAACTTAGGCTTCTGCAACCCCATTTTAGCCTTGGGAAGGTTAGGAAATAACGTGCACAAAACCGGGTTTGTGCACGCCTGAAATTCCAGTTTTGACAAAAAAGTTCCCTTGCTCTCCTAGGCTGATTTCTTGCACTTTGGACATGAGATTTGGGCTTTTTGGGCTTCCTTGATGGCCTTGGATCATGGTAGGAGATGGGCCTCCATCAAGATGTCTCCTTGGTAATGCATCCGCACCTTTATTCAACTTTCCCGACTTGTGCTTAATAGTGAAGTGGAATGACTGTAGGAATTCAACCCACTTAGCATGGCGTGAGTTAAGTTTATGCTGACCTTGAATGTACTTCAATGCCTCGTGATCTGAGTGAAGTATAAACTCACTAGCCACTAAGTAATGACTCCAATGCTCTAGGCACCGAATGGTAGCATAGAATTCCTTGTCATATGTGGAGTATTTTCTTCTTGAGTCACATAGTTTTTCACTGAAGAAGGCTAATGGCTTGCCTTCTTGAGTTAAAACTCCACCAATTCCCACTCCTGATGCATCACATTCCACCTCAAAAACCTTCTCAATGCACGGCAATGCAAGAACAGGTGCTTGAGTAAGTTTCTTCTTGATTTCTTCAAAGGCAGTTTGTGCCTTAGGATTCCATTGGAACAATGAACCCTTTAGCACTTCGGTTATAGGGGACGTGATGGTGCTGAAGTTTCGAATAAATCTTCTGTAAAACGAAGCCAAGCCATGAAAACTTCTAACATCATGTATACTTTGTGGTTGAGGCCACGTGCGAATAGCCTCTATCTTCCCTTCATCAACCTTAATGCCTTCACCAGAAACAATGTAACCTAAGAATGTAACCTCATGAGTAAAGAAGGTACACTTCTTAATGTTACCATATAACTGCTCACGCTCAAGGACATCTATGATCTGATTGAGATGATTTTGATGTGCTTGCTCGTCCTTGGAATAGATAAGAATGTCATCGAAGTAAACCACCACGGACTTGCCAATATAGAGTTTGAATACTTGATTCATTAACCTCATGAATGTACTAGGAGCGTTGGAAAGACCGAATGGTATAACTAGCCACTCATATAAACCTCCTTTAGTCTTGAATGCAGTCTTCCATTCATCTCCCTCCCTTATTCTGATCTGGTAGTAACCACTTCGAAGATCAATTTTAGAGAAGACTTTAGAGCCATGTAATTCGTCCAGCATGTCTTCAAGCCTAGGTATAGGATACCTATACTTGATGGTGATCTTGTTTATGGCTCTGCTATCCACACACATTCGTTGACTGCCATCCTTCTTGGGAACCAACAAAGCAGGTACGGCACAGGGGCTTAAGGACTCACGTACAAGTCCCTTTGAAATCAACTCCTCTACTTGCCGTTGAATCTCCATGGTTTCCTTTGGGTTCATTCTGTAAGTTGGCTTGTTTGGAAGAACTGAATCAGGAATGAGATCTATGTGGTGTTGGATGTCCCGTTTAGGGGGTAAACCCGAGGGTATCTCTTCTGGAAACAAATGCCAGAAAGTTTGGATGAGTGATTTGGCAAATGGATGGGTTGGTAATGGGGATTCTAGTTCATCTTGTATGGTTAGGATCCACTCCTTAAAAGCCTTGAATTCATGATTCGAAGCCTTCAAAAGAGTTTCACTGAAAGCGAGTAAACAACCAGACAGGTCATGGCCTTTTGTGGGTTTGTTTTTGAGGAGTTCCGATGGTGATAATGGCTTTAGGGTAATCTTCTTTCCTCCCTTAGACAAGGAGTATGTATTCATGAAACCATCATGGGTTACCCTTCGGTCATACATCCAAGGCCTTCCCAATAATACATGGCATGCATCCATAGGTATAACATCACACCAAAGTTGGTCTTGATAGTTCTTACCAATGGATAATGAAATGAGGCACCGTGAATTGACTTGAAGCCCTTTGCTTTGATTCAGCCATTGTATGTTGTAGGGATGGGGATGGGCCGTAGCATGCAAGCCTAGCTTCTCAATCATGGTAAGGGATACCACGTTTGCACAGCTCCCACCATCAATAATCAATGAACATACCTTGCCTTGAACCGTACACCTAGTGTGAAAAATGTTTTCTCTTTGCTCATCCTTGGTGCTCTTTTGGCCGTTCAAGACCCTCCTCAAAACTAACATCTCTCCTTCATCAGCTTCCTCCTCAACCTCTTCTTGACTTTCCTCATGTTCTTCTTCAGTTTCACCTTCAACTTCACCTTCCTTTTCTTGCTCATCCACGGCTCTCCATTTGGCCAAAGTGATTACCTTGCGGTTTGGCCACTCCGAAGCAATGTGGCCTAGTCCTTGGCACTTGAAACATCTTCTAGTGCTCATAGGATTGGGGTTTGGTCGAATTGGGGGTGCTGGGGCCTTTTGTGGTGCTTGGGTTCTTTGTGGATTGAAAGGAAAGGATTTTGTGGCTTAAAAACCGGTTGGGAACTCCCCTTGTTAAAAGGTTGGTTCCGGATTGGAGGCCTTTGATGTGGAGGCTTAAAAGTTTGCTTAGCTTTCTTTTGTTGCTCAACCTTGTGAGCAAGCACGCAAACCTCATCAAATGTAGTATAAGCTTGCAATTCAACAACATTAGAGTACCTAGGATCAAGTCCTCCCAAGTACCTTACAATCGTTTGCTCTTCTGGTTCTTGCAAATCACATTTAATCACAAACTTTTCAAACTCTTGATTAGAAGAAGTAATCTCATGATTATTCTTCAAAATGGCATCAAGCTTCTCTTCTATGCTCATACTAGTACTCATGTTTGTGTTTGTTCAAAGGAAAAACCAAAGCTGACTAGTGTTTTGAGAGATGGAGAAGAAGGAAGTTTGGATGCGTGGATTCAATACCAGGCCAAGATGAAACACAACTCTGATACCAAATATGATGTAAAGGTCAATGGGTATGAATACACACACCAACCTCACACCAAAGAAGACCAAAACTCAAGAATGCTCACGGACTGAAGTGGCACGGCCGTGCTAGGAGGCACGGGTTGATGGAGACCATCGTGAGAAGCCCAAGGACCATCAAGCTCAGCCCAAGGAGGATTCACTCAAGCTTCAAGAGGTCAAGGAAGTTGCCAAACTTTGCCGGAAATTGGCGTTCATGCCCGAAGAGGTAGTGCCGCCTTCATCCAGAAATTTCCCGATTTTTGTGTGCACTTTTGGCCTACCTAACGTGGACCCACAACTTGAGGCTCCACATGGTTTTGAAGCTTAAGATGTCAGCTTTAAAATAAGCCCAATTTTATTTAATTTGGACATCATTTGATTGGGCAAAATATCACTCAAAGATACGTTGTGCTGATCCAGTCCAGTCTGAGATAGGTGCATTGTTTGGGCCATAACTTTCAAACCGCTTATCCAAATTGAGCAAATGAGCCCATTCTGGAAAATAGACTTCCAGGGCTTTCTAACAAGCCCAAGAACGCGTGATTTGGCCGAGTATTCTGGAAGTTATGCTCTGTTGAAGTTGAGGCAGTTGCAAGGATTAATGCTGGGAATATGAAGAGTCTTCGGTTACATATACTTGTGTGGCTGATATTGTGCACGTTTTAGATGCTTCTAGATTGATGTAATCAGCTGCAAAAATCCTATAATATTCCTTGTAACCTCCCCCACCCCTTTTATGATGTGTCTTTTCATTTTCTTAGTCTTTTCATTGGCTAGTTTTAATTGTTAGGAGTTATTTGAGTCTTTTGATTGTCTTTTGCTGAGTCTATAAAAGGGGAGGGGCGTGTGAAGCTTGTCATTCAGCATTGTAAGAAATTTCCAAAGCAATACAAGTACTTTGAGTGTGTTTCTCAAAAGTGCAACTAAATTCCTAGTTCTATATCTTGAATTGTGGCAAATTCAAGTGGTGTTCTAGGTTCTCTTCCTTTTCCAATTGGAGTGATTCCTTGGTTAAGACAAGAGAATTAGCCCAAGATCAAGTCATTGAGTGGCTCCGTGAAGGATTATCTTAATTACAACGTCTTGTTTATCCTTGTTCTTTTTGTTATTATTCTTCTAACCATCTCAAACTATCTTCCACCATATTCACTTTTCTTTGGTTGATTCTTGTTTAGTTTGAGTTTGAGTTGATTTGGTTCACTTACCACCCACATCTACATCAATTGGTATCAGAGCCAAGGCTTTTAAGTGACCCACATCATACCCAAACACATCCCAAAAAGCCAAAATACAAAAAAAAAAAAAGAGGCACAAACCGGCAATCCGAAGTCTTGAAGACCAGAGAAGCAGCACGGTGCCCCCGTGCCACAACACACGACCGTGCCATATTCTTTTTTCAGGAATCTTCAAGTCGAGACGGAGCACGGTGCCCCCGTGCCGCCAAGCACGACCGTGCCACTCTACTTTTCTGCATTTTCTTCAGCCGAAGCATAGCACGGCCTGACCGTGGCCCCTTGCACGACCGTGCCACTTTCCCTGCTGCATATTCTTCCTTCAACGCATCTCCAACATGTCTACAAAGTCCACAAGAAGCGACCAAGCACGTGTGGAAGAGTTAGAAGCACAACTCACTTATCTTCGAACTCAACTTGGGCAACTTTTGGAGGAGAAAAGAAGGTGGTTCATAGCCCCACTCCCTCTCATCCTCATGAACCGGTGGTTGAATCTGAAGAGGAAGTCCATCACTCCAATGCCAATTCAAGTGATGAGGAACCCCCAAGGAGACGAAGGCAAGGAGGAAATATTGGTGGTGTCCGAATTGACATCCCCGAATTTGAAGGCCAACTTGATCCGGACTTATTTCTCGATTGGTTGCACACCATTGAGAGGATCTTTGAATATGAGGACATCCCGGAAGATAAGAAGGTAAAGCTTGTAGCCCTTAAACTCAGAAAATATGCTTCAATCTGGTGGGCTAACCTTGGAGCGAAAAGAGCAAGAAACGGGAAAGGGAAAATCAGAACTTGGGCCAAAATGAAAGAAAAACTCAAGGCCAAGTTTCTTCCCTCTCACTATGTGCAAGACAATTATCTCAAGCTCCATCGACTCAAGCAAGGATCCAAGAGTGTGGAAGAATACACTCGGGAGTTTGAACAACTCCTACTCAAATGCGATTTGAGAGAAGACGACTCACAAACCTTGGTAAGATACTTGACCGGTCTTGATGAGTCCATTGCTCATGTAATTGAGTTGCAACCCTATTCATCCCTAGATGACTTGAGTTCTCTAGCCTACAAGGTAGAGCAACAAAAGATATCAAAGGGAAAGAGTGTCCTTTCCAAGCCTCTCTCTCGTCCTTACCCCACACAAAAGCCTCCGTACTACCCTCCTCGTCCACAAAATCCCCCACCTCCACAAACCAAAAACACCACTCCAACCCCTCCAAAACCCTCCACACAAGAGCCCAAATCAAAGGACAAGGTTCGTTGCTTTCGGTGTCAAGGCATGGGACACTATGCATCTGAGTGTCCAAACAGGAGGATTGTTTCCCTAGCGGAGTACCAAGAAGCATGTGATGAACATGCCTATGATGAAGAAGAAGGAGAGCACTTTGAAGAAGGAAGTTTGGAAGAAGTTGAGGAAGGCCCCGATGAAGGAGAGTTGCTTGTTATCCGCCGGGCCTTGAGTGGAATTGCCACTCAAAAGGACATGGAGCAAAGAGAAGCCATTTTTCACACCAGGTGTACCGTAGGAGACAAGGTTTGTTCCCTTATCATTGATGGAGGTAGTTGTGCTAACGTTGCCTCAAAGACTATGGTGGACAAACTCAAGCTGCAAGTCTCTCCTCGTCCAAATCCCTACACCATACAATGGTTGAATCAAGGCAAAGGTTTGCAAATTACTCACCGTTGTCTTGTTTCTTTTCAATTGGGAAAAACTATAAAGATGAGATTTGGTGTGATATAGTCCCCATGGATGCTTGCCATATATTATTGGGTAGACCATGGCTTTTTGATAGAAGTGTCATCCATGATGGCCGGATGAACACTTACTCTTTTCTCAAGGACCGTAAGAAAATCACTCTTACCCCTCTCAAAAGTCCTTCCCCCTCTAAGCCAAAAGACAATCCTCATTTGGAAGTCTTCTTTACTACTCTTCTCAAATCTGAGCACCATGAGTATGAGTCTTTTAAAGACTTGATACTTTTACAAGAAGAGTCTAAGCCATCATCTCCCTCACATCCACTACTCACCCCTCTTCTACAAGCCTATCACCATGTTTTTCCACAAGAAATTCCACATGGCCTTCCCCCTCCAAGATCTATCCAACACAAGATAGACCTCGTTCCCGGATCCGTACTTCCAAACAAGCCGGCATACCGGATGTCTCCAAGCGAAACTCAAGAAGTCCAAAGACAAGTGGATGATCTCTTGTCCAAGGGTTTAATTCGGGAAAGTCTAAGCCCATGTGCCGTGCCCGCCCTCCTTGTTCCTAAGAAGGATGGTAGCATGCGTATGTGTGTTGATAGCCGGGCAATAAACAAGATCACTATCAAGTACCGGTTTCCTATTCCCCGATTGGAAGATCTATTGGATGAATTACATGGAGCCGCTATCTTTTCTAAGATTGATCTTAGAAGTGGCTATTATCAGATTCGTATTTTTGAAGGTGATGAATGGAAAACCGCCTTTAAGACTAAAGGAGGTTTATATGAGTGGCTTGTAATGCCATTCGGGCTTACTAATGCCCCGAGCACTTTTATGAGACTCATGAACCAAGTTCTCAAGCCCCTCATTGGAACTTGTGTTGTCGTTTACTTTGATGATATCTTGGTCTATAGCAAGACCGAGGAGGAGCATGCCAAGCATTTGCAACAAGTTTTGGAGATTCTTTCACAAGAACAACTTTATGGCAATATGGAGAAATGCTTTTTCTTCACTCCTCAAGTGGTATTCTTGGGTTTCATTGTTTCCGCCCAAGGCCTCCAAGTTGATGAAAGCAAGATCAAGGCTATTCAAGAGTGGCCAACTCCTACATCCGTCACTCAAGTAAGGAGTTTTCATGGCCTAGCCTCATTTTACCGGAGGTTCATTAGAAATTTCAGCACTATCGTGGCTCCTATGACCGAGGTAATTAAAGGCAAAGAGTTTTCATGGAATGAGCAAGCACAACAAGCCTTTGAAGAGATCAAGAAGAAGCTCACTAGTTCCCCCGTTCTAGCCTTGCCTGACTTTACCAAAGTCTTTGAAGTAGAATGTGATGCATCCGGGGTAGGAATTGGAGCTGTCCTATCTCAAGAGAGGAGACCCATTGCCTTTTTTAGTGAGAAGCTCAACGATGCCAAGAAGAAGTACTCCACCTATGACAAGGAGTTTTATGCAATCATTAGAGCATTGGAGCATTGGCGTCATTACTTAGTTGGAGGTGAGTTCATCCTTCATTCCGACCATGAAGCTCTCAAATACATTCAAGGACAACAAAGCTCAACCCTAGACATGCTAAATGGGTAGAGTATCTTCAGTCCTTCCACTTCACTATCCAACATAAGGCGGGTACTCTCAACAAAGGAGCTGATGCATTGTCAAGAAGGTACTTATTACTCTCCACTTTGAGTACTAAAGTACTTGGGTTTGAAGTTGTTAAAGATTTGTACCCAAAAGATGATGATTTCAAGGACATTTTTGAGAAGTGTCTTAAACACCCCCATGGGTTGTTCCACTTAGAAGATGGGTTCCTATTCAAAGGTTCACGCCTTTGTATACCTCAATGTGGATTTCGTGAACTGCTTATCCAAGAGCTGCATGGAGGAGCCCTAGCTGGCCATTTTGGTGTTGAGAAGACTAGATCAATGTTGAAGGAACACTACTATTGGCCTAAGATGTCAAGAGATGTAGAGCATTTCATCAAAAGATGTTCTACTTGTCAAATGGCTAAGAGCCATTCTTTGCCCCAAGGATTGTATTCTCCACTCCCCATTCCTCAAGCCCCTTGGGAAGATATTAGCCTGGATTTTATCACGGGTTTGCCTAGAACCCAAAGGTACAAAGACTCCATTATGGTGGTTGTGGATCGATTCTCCAAGATGGCGCATTTCATCCCTTGCCACACCACTAATGATGCTACTCAAGTGGCTAATCTTTACTTCAAGGAGATTGTGAGACTACATGGCATTCCAAAGAGCATGGTATCTGATCGGGACTCCAAGTTTCTTAGTCATTTTTGGCTAACTCTATGGCGCAAATTGGGTACTCAACTCAAGTTTAGCACTACTTGTCATCCCCAAACTGATGGCCAAACTGAAGTCACTAATAGGACTTTGGGTACCTTACTTCGAGTCCTAGTGAAGAAGCATTTGAAGAATTGGGATGAGTTGCTACCACATGCCGAGTTTGCATTCAATCGAGTGCCTAGTAAGTCGACCCAACTCTCTCCATTTCAAGTTGTGTATGGCTACAATCCCAAGAGTCCCTTGGATCTTGTTCCCATTCCAACTCCCACAAAATTTAGTTGGGAAGCTGAAAAAAGAGCCAAGGAGATCCAAGAACTTCATGCAAGAGTTAGAGATAACATTGCCAAGGCTAATGAAAGAGCCATGCAAAGCGCCAACAAGCATCGCAAGGAGGTACATTTTCAGCCAGGAGATTTGGTATGGATTCACATGAGGAAGGAGCGTTTCCCTTCAAAGAGAAAATCTAAGTTGATGCCGCGTTCCGATGGTCCATTTGAAATCCTTGAGAAGGTTGGGCCCAATGCATACAAGGTTGATCTACCTGGAGATTATGGAGTTTTGGCTACCTTCAATGTCTCCGATCTTAGCCCCTATTTCGATGATGAGCCCCTTCCTAGTTTGAGGGCAAACTTTCACTTACCCGGGGGGAATGATGGAGACCATCGTGAGAAGCCCAAGGACCATCAAGCTCAGCCCAAGGAGGATTCACTCAAGCTTCAAGAGGTCAAGGAAGTTGCCAAACTTTGCCGGAAATTGGCGTTCATGCCCGAAGAGGTAGTGCCGCCTTCATCCAGAAATTTCCCGATTTTTGTGTGCACTTTTGGCCTACCTAACGTGGACCCACAACTTGAGGGCCCATGGTTTTGAAGCTTAAGATGTCAGCTTTAAAATAAGCCCAAGTTTGTTTAATTTGGACATCATTTGATTGGGCAAAATATCACTCAAAGATACGTTGTGCTGATCCAGTCCAGTCTGAGATAGGTGCATTGTTTGGGCCATAACTTTCAAACCGCTTATCCAAATTGAGCAAATGAGCCCATTCTGGAAAATAGACTTCCAGGGCTTTCTAACAAGCCCAAGAACGCGTGATTTGGCCGAGTATTCTGGAAGTTATGCTCTGTTGAAGTTGAGGCAGTTGCAAGGATTAATGCTGGGAATATGAAGAGTCTTAGGTTACATATATTTGTGTGGCTGATATTGTGCACGTTTTAGATGCTTCTAGATTGATGTAATCAGCTGCAAAAATCCTAGAATATTCCTTGTAACCTCCCCCACCCCCTTTTATGATGTGTCTTTTCATTTTTCTTAGACTTTTCATTAGCTAGTTTTAATTGTTAGGAGTTATTTGAGTCTTTTGATTGTCTTTTGCTGAGTCTATAAAAGGGGAGGGGCATGTGAAGCTAATCATGGAGCATTGTAAGAAATTTCCAAAGCAATACAAGTACTTTGAGTGTGTTTCTCAAAAGTGCAACTAAATTCCTAGTTCTATATCTTGAATTGTGGCAAATTCAAGTGGTGTTCTAGGTTCTCTTCCTTTTCCAATTGGAGTGATTCCTTGGTTAAGACAAGAGAATTAGCCCAAGATCAAGTCATTGAGTGGCTCCGTGAAGGATTATCTTAATTACAAGGTCTTGTTTATCCTTGTTCTTTTTGTTATTATTCTTCAAACCATCTCAACTATCTTCCACCATATTCACTTTTCTTTGGTTGATTCTTGTTTAGTTTGAGTTTGAGTTGATTTGGTTCACTTACCACCCACATCTACATCACGGGTACACCGTGCTATATTGCTGCCCCAAAAACTAGGATTGCCTAGTTTTACCCGGTTTGAGAGCTTCTCAACTCTAGCTAGTTTTCTAGCTTTTTGGTGAAGTGGACATGGCGAAAATGGATGTGAATGATAGTAGAAAGAGTGGAGTAATGAGGGGAAATGATGAACACGATTAGTGGAAGTGATTACCTTGAACAATCAAACAAACAACATCACCAATGAACTGTGTGCGATGAACTGGGATGAGATAAGACTAAACCCTTGGATTGGATACAGAAATCACCACCAACCTTTCAGTTTAGGGCCCTTAATCTTGATTAAGATACAGAATCACCACTTAACCAAGGTTAAAACTCACTTGAACACCACTTAGTTTGGCCTAAACTAAGATAAGCAAGCAAGAGTTTCAGAGAGAAAGCCTCAAATGCTCTCTACGGTTTTTCGTTCAACATAAACTGAAGTGTTTTCCATATGGCCGTGACTTGCCTTTTGTTACTTGCCTCACAACATTTCCTAATCAGCAAGCAAGCTTAGCAAGCACCTCACTTTACCCTCCTAGGGAGGAAAGGTGTTAATTAGCTCTAATTGCCACGGTTAGAGCTAATCGGTTACAAGTATGCTTAAGGCTAATCAAAATACACTTAAACCATCAAAGAAAGCAAGACAAATGAATATTACAACATAATTGACTTGTCCTTAAACTCAATCAGCTTCAAAGGCAGCAAAAGGACCATGTGCTCAGCCGAAAAGTGGTTTCCCCTTTACGGCTAGCCAATAGCAAGCAAGGAACATCTTCCCTTGTCTCTCCCTTCTCATTGGCCGTTCTTTTCAAGGTTGCAACTGATGATTGTCGCCTTGGGGTGTGTGCCCAGCCTTGGAAGACATGCCAAGTCAGTTGAAGAGGAGGAAACCCACCGGAGGAGGTAAAAGAAAACCGTGACACCAAACCGGGTTCAAGGGCAGTTTTGTGCCCGGTTTTCAGACCAAGTTTAACCAAAGCAAAAGTGGGTATGATCTGGATTTTAACCATGGGGGGAATGTTCAAGGTGTGTAGAAACCCCCCCAATCAAGAAATTAAGGTTAAACGAGGTTTAAGTAGGGTAATCACACCTAAACTTTCAACCGTGCAGAATTGGACCAAATCTGGCCGGTTGGGGTTTGCCTTTGATCCTCCATCCTCTTGTGGCATGATTTGAAATCAATGCTTGGACTTGAAAGCTAACATCCTGAGGATTCCAAAAATGCAAAAATATTGGCCTTAAGCCACAATGTAGCTTAAGAAATCAGATGCACAAAACCGGGCTTATGATGGTCGGTTATCCCGTTTGTGCTAGTTTCAACTTCTTGCCAAAGGTGAGCCATCTTCTTGGTTTGGGACTTTGTTCTTGGACGATTTGGACTTGTTACATCTTGATCAAGGTCTTGGCTAGGTAGGACTCCATCAAGCCGTAAAGGGGAAACCACTTTTCGGCTGAGAACATGGTCCTTTTGCTGCCTTTGAAGCTGATTGAGTTTACGGACAAGTTAATTATGTTGTAATATTCATTTGTCTTGCTTTCTTTGATGGTTTAAGTGTATTTTGATTAGCCTTAAGCATGCTTGTAACCGATTAGCTCTAACCGTGGCAATTAGAGCTAATTAACACCTTTCCTCCCAGGAGGGTAAAGTGAGGTGCTTGCTAGCTTGCTTGCTGATTAGGAAATGTTGTGAGGCAAGTAACAAAAGGCAAGTCACGGCCATATGGAGAACACTTCAGTTTTTGTTGAATGAAAACCGTAGAGAGCATTTGAGGCTTTCTCTCCAAAACTCTTGCTTGCTTATCTTAGTTTAGGCCAAACTAAGTGGTGTTCAAGTGAGTCTTAACCTTGATTAAGTGGTGATTCTGTATCTTAATCGAGATTAAGGGCCCTAAACTCAAAGGTTGGTGGTGATTTCTGTATCCAATCCAAGGGTTTAGTCTTATCTCATCCCAGTTCATCCCACACGGTTCATTAGTGAAGTTGCTTGTTTGATTGTTCAAGGTAATCACTTCCACTAATCGTGTTCATCATTTCCCCTCATTACTCCACTCTTTCTACTATCATTCACATCCATTTCCGCCATGTCTACTTCACCAAAAAGCTAGAAAACCAGCTAGAGTTGAAAAGCTCTCAAACCGGGTAAAACTAGGCAATTCTAGTTTTTGGGGCAGCAATATAGCACGGTTGATGGAGGCCCATCTCCTATCATGATCCAAGGACATCAAGGAAGCCCAAAAAGTCCAAGTCTCATGTCCAAAGTGCAAGAAATCAGCCTAGGAGAACGAGGGAATTTTTTTGTCAAAACTGGAATTTCAGGCGTGCACAAACCCGGTTTTGTGCACGTTATTTCCTAATCTTCCCAAGACTGAAATGGGGTTGCAAGAAGCCTAAGTTTAAGTTCAAGATGTGCTCTTTCCATCAAGACCTCTTGCAAGTCATTCGGAGCTCATTTGATACCTCAAAACCTCAAGCAAAGTCAACTGCTACATTCTGGAGCTGAACTGGGCATGGCTGAAACAAAGGGCTGTTTAGTGGTCCATTTCTCCTCCAATTGGTTTGAAACTTTTATGGCTTCAAAGTACTTTAAAAATATTATCAAGTGGCCATTAAAAACCTCAACCAAATTACACACATGAGGAGCTATTAACTACCAAAACAAAGCACAAAACACCCTAAAAACCAGTCCATAGCCAGCCGGGTACAAGGAGGGAAGAATGAGGTGGTTTTTGTTTTAATCCATGCTTAGCCACTTGCAAGAGTCATCATGGGATGTACTAAGCTGCCAAGGAAGCTTCCATTAACCCCTAAGCCGACACATCATCCTAAAGATTAGCATTGAAGAGGTGTCAAGTGGAGGATACATCTAACCTTTTTTGCTTTGATTTGATCTTTGTATTTTTGCCTAGTTTAGCTTGTAGTGCAACCTAAGGCCTATGTTTGTACTTGAAGCTTTGTATTAAATCCCCCCCAAGGCCCTTGGCCGGCCACACTCAAGCAAGAACATTGAATGAAGTTAAGCTTTGCTCCTTTGAACTCTCAAACTCTCTTCTAGCTTATCTCTTCCTTTGGCCGGGTTGAGTGGTGATCTAGCAAGAGTCTTAACTCCTTCTTGGTGGTGTTTCTGTATCCAAGGGGTGGTTAAGGGCCCTAACATTTATCCTTGGTGGTGTTTCTATATCCAAGGTGAGTTTGTGAATTCAAAGTTGCCTTGTATCCTTTCCTTGCATTCTTCTTCCACTCTTTCCCATCCTCTTGGTTTCCCCCTTGAGGAATACATCATACTTGGTATCAGAGCTAAGGCTTCCCTAGGCCTAAGCTTGCTGGCCAACACCCTTCCAAACACCCAAACACATCTCCCCCACAAAAAAGCCAAAACCGTGCCCCACGGGTTTTCACCGCCCAGAACATCGGCACGGCTGCCCCGTGCGAAAGCGCACAACCGCCCCGTGCCAAAGCGCACGACCGTGCCACCCTCACATCCCAGCCACACTTCTTTTTCACCCACAGCCAGCACCTCAGCACGGCCACCCCGTGCCATGTCACACGACCGTGCCACCCCTTTTCCTGCAACATCTCAACTTCACTCCCGTCCAGAACCAGAGCACGGCCACCCCGTGCCTCACAGCACGCCCGTGCCACATTCAGGCCGTGAGGTTCCACCTTGTTTCAACGTGAGCACTACTAGCATGGCCATGGAGGAGAAGTTTGAGGCTCTCATGAGGAATTATGAGGCCTTGAGGTTACAATATGAAGAGATCAAAGGTCAGAACGAGTATTTGAGGCGACAACTCGGAGATTCCTTGAAGCAAAAGCGTAAGGAGATTAGAAGCTCCCGATCTTCTAACTCCTCCGACTCCGAGCCAGAAGCAAGAGAAGCCCCACACTTGAGCTCATCAAGTGAAGAGGAGGCTTATGGAAGATCAAGAAGAGGAAGGCGAGCAACCTCTCACCATGGAGACATTAGAGTGGAGATTCCAGAATTTGAAGGGAAGCTAGACCCCGATGAGTTCTTGGAATGGATGCAAACCGTTGAGAGAATCTTTGACTACAAAGAGATTTCGGAGGGAAATAAGGTAAAACTTGTGGCCCTTAAACTTCGTAAATATGCTTCTCTTTGGTGGTCCAACCTTTGTGCTAAGAGAGCTAGGCAAGGGAAGGGAAAGATTCGAACTTGGGAAAAGATGAAAACCAAACTCAAAGCCCGTTTCTTACCCCTATCTTACCTACAAGACAATTACTCCCAACTTCACAATCTTACCCAAGGGAACTTGAGTGTTGAGGAGTACACTAGGGAATTTGAGAAGTTGTTGATCAAGTGTGATTTGAGGGAGCCCGAAGAACAAACCATAGTGAGATATTTGGGTGGTTTAGACCCTAGATATGCTCATGTAGTTGAATTGCAACAATACACTACTTTTGATGAAGTGTGTGTCTTAGCCCACAAAGTAGAGCAACAAAGAAAATCCAAGCTCTACAAGAGAGAACCTCTCAAACCCTTTCCCAAGAGCCAACCTTTCAACAAGGGGAGCTCTTACCCACCTCCTAAACCTACGGTATCTACACTCCCACCTCCACAAAAGAACCAAGCTCCACAAAAAAGTCCACCATCCCAAAACCGTCCCAACCCTAAGCCAAATGACCAAAGAAGATGCTTCAAGTGTCAAGGTCTTGGGCACATTGCTTCGGAGTGTCCAAATAGGAGGGTTATCACCTTGGCCGAGTGGGATGAGAGAAGGGAAGAAGAAGGAGTAGAGGAGGAAGAAAGAGAAGGTGTGTATTACATGGAGGAACAAGAGGAAGTGATTGAGGAGGCGGATGAAGGAGAGTTACTTGTATTAAGGAGAGCCTTGAGTACCACAAGAGGAGAGCATGAAGAACAAAGGGAGAACATCTTCCATATAAGATGCACCATTCAAGGCAAAGTGTGTTCCCTCATCATTGATGGTGGGAGTTGTGCAAATGTAGCATCCTCAACCATGATGGAGAAGCTTGGCCTTCACGCTTCGGCTCATCCTCACCCCTACAACATTCAATGGCTAAATCAAGGTAAGGGGTTGCAAGTTAATTCACGATACTTGATTTCATTTTCCATTGGCAAGCACTATCATGATGAGTTGTGGTGTGATATCATCCCCATGGATGCATGTCACCTTTTGTTGGGAAGGCCATGGTTATTTGACCGGAAAGTCATGCATGATGGCTACTTGAACACCTACACTTTCCACAAGGATGGGAGAAAGATCACCCTTGCCCCATTAAGCCCTTCCCAACTCCACAAAAGCAAGCCCCAACCAACCCATGACCGTTCGGATATGCTTCTAACCGTGAGTGAGCCTCTCCTTAAGGCTTCTCACCATGAATTCAAAGCCTTTAAGGAGTGGATCCTAGCCACCCTTGAAGAGTCCGAAACCACCACCCCATCACACCCCCTAGCCCTTTCCCTCCTTGAACACTTTAGCCATGTCTTTCCCGAGGAAATCCCTCCCGGCTTACCACCACAAAGAACCATCCAACACCACATAGACCTCATACCCGGTTCCATCCTCCCAAATAAACCGGCATACCAAGCCAACCCCAAGGAAACCATGGAAATCTAAAGGCAAGTTGACGAACTTATGGATAAGGGGTTGATTAGAGAGAGCTTGAGCCCTTGTGCGGTTCCGGCCCTCCTTGTT
Source organism: Carnegiea gigantea (assembly GCA_029747015.1). Classification (NCBI taxonomy): domain Eukaryota; kingdom Viridiplantae; phylum Streptophyta; class Magnoliopsida; order Caryophyllales; family Cactaceae; genus Carnegiea; species Carnegiea gigantea. The sequence goes on along the minus strand of JAKOGI010003529.1, from coordinate 28,889 downwards.
CCAAAGAAAGATGGGAGCATGCGCATGTGTGTTGATAGTAGGGCAATCAACAAAATAACCATCAAGTATAGATATCCAATTCCCCGCCTTGAAGACATGCTTGATGAGTTATATGGTTCCAGTATGTTCTCTAAAGTGGACTTGAGAAGTGGCTACTATCAAATCCGCATTAGAGAGGGAGATGAGTGGAAGACGGCCTTCAAGACCAAAGGAGGCTTGTATGAGTGGCTAGTCATGCCATTTGGTTTGTCAAATGCTCCAAGTACCTTCATGCGGCTCATGAACCAAGTGTTCCGGCCCTTTATTGGCAAATTTGTTGTGGTGTATTTTGATGACATCCTCATCTATAGCAAGAATGAAGAAGAGCACCTTCAACATCTCACCCAAGTCATGAAGGTCCTAGAAGAAGAGAAGCTCTATGGTAATCTCAAGAAGTGCACCTTTTTCACTCATGAGGTGACCTTCCTTGGTTACATTGTTACAAGTGAAGGTATCAAGGTTGATGAAAGCAAAGTGGAAGCGATCCGGTCATGGCCAACCCCAACAAGCATTCATGATGTGCGAAGTTTCCATGGGCTTGCCTCCTTCTATAGGCGGTTCATAAGGAACTTTAGCACCATTATGGCCCCAATGACCGAGGTTATCAAAGGCACAACGTTCAAGTGGACTCCCAAAGCCCAAGAAGCCTTTGAGTCCATCAAGTCCAAGCTCACCCAAGCAGCGGTTCTGGCCTTGCCATGTTTTGACAAAGTGTTTGAGGGAGAGTGTGATGCATCCGGAGTTGGTATTGGAGGAGTACTCACTCAAGAGGGGCGGCCCTTAGCCTTCTTTAGTGAGAAACTTTGTGACTCAAGGAGAAAATACTCAACTTATGATAAGGAGTTCTATGCAATAGTGAGGTGCCTTGAGCATTGGAATAATGACTTGATAGCTAGTGAGTTTATCTTGCACTCGGATCATGAAGCCTTGAAATACATTCAAGGGCAACATAAGCTTAACTCCCGGCATGCCAAGTGGGTGGAGTTCCTCCAATCTTTCAACTTCACCATCAAGCATAAGTCCGGAAAGCTCAACCAAGGAGCCGATGCCTTGTCAAGGAGGCACTTATTGCTATTCCAACTTGATGCTTGCATTCTTGGCTTTGAGCATTTGAAGTCCCTCTACGAGAGTGATGAAGATTTGGGAGAGCTCTACAAGGAGTGTCTACGGCATCCCAAAGGAGACTTCCTTGTCCAAGATGGGTTTTTATTCAAAGGGTCAAGATTGTGTGTGCCTAAGTGTGGCATAAGAGAGCTACTCATACGTGAGGTCCACGGTGGATCTCTAGCCGGTCTGATGGAGACCATCCCACCAAACCTTCAAAAGCCATTGCCAATGATCCATCCCCCGCTAGGGAGTCCAAGAAGGCCAAAGGAGTTCATGCCATAGTCAGAAAATGTATGCACAAAGAAGAAAGTGAACTGCCCAGTTCATACCGTTTCTGACCCGGTTTTGTTTCTCTGTTGGAGCAAAATGCGGAGGGGGAAATTTCCTGCACGCACCACCCCCTTAAAGCTTAAGATCTTAGCTTTCCAACAAGACCTTTTGCAAGGCATTTGGAGTCCATTTGGTCAGTAAACCAAGCCAAAACCTGAGACCGCGCACTGCAGGGCGCAATCCAGCACAGTCCGAAATAAGGCCCTAGGTGGTTGACTTCCTCAACTCCAACTTTTGTCAAATTTTGCAGTATGAAAGGGGACATAAATAATTATCAGGTCATGGGTTCAAATCCCATCCAAAGCACCCTCTTGTGTTGGTATTAACCAGCCAAAAGGACACAAAAATCATCCTTTTACCCGGTTCTTCCCAAACCGGTACAAGGTCTGATTTTCTTGGGTTTTGCTTGTCCCTTTGCCTCCCCACTTGCTGAATGAGTCATGTTGCTGCATCCTAGGATCATTGTAAGCTTGACACCTCATTTGGGAGGTATTATACCCCTAATGAGGTAGATTAAGCTAGGTAGTGAGCTGTTTAGCTAGCATTGGTTGACTAGATGTGTAACTCTTCCCCAAATGTACTTAGCTATTGATTTTGCTGCTTGGAAGGGGAGGGGGGTTCGGCCATCAAGCATAAAAACCAGCTTGGCCCTCATTTTGTAACACAACTTGAATGAAATGCAATTGTGAGTTCTCAAACTCTCTCCACAAAATTCCTAGTGTTGTGTCTTGAGCTTGGCAACTCAAGTGGGTCTCTAGGTATCTTTCTCTCAACTAGAAGGTGATTAAATTCTGTAACTAGTTGATATAAAGAGATTGCCCAAGTGTTCTCCAAGGGTGGCTCCTAGGATTATCCCTTGAAAGGCCACTTGATTATCCCAAACTCTTGATTTTCCTATCCGTTGTGGTTTTCCTTCTCCTTGTGTTAAGCAATCCACTTTGAAGTAAGTTGTGAGTGGTTCTTCTCCCTTACAACCCTCCATCAAATTGGTATCAGAGGTTAGGCTACCATCTTGGCCAAGCTTCCATCACCCAAACACACTCCCAAACACAAGAACCACAAAAACAGCCCAAACACATCCTCCACAAAATCTCAGCCGTGCCCAATCAGAAAGTTGGCACGGGCACACCGTGCCACCTGAGCACGACCGTGCCACAATTCTAGCCCAGCACTTCTTCGCCAGTAGCTCAGCACGGTCAGGCCGTGCCTGCTAGCACGCCCGTGCCTACCTCTCCCCGTCCCAAAACACTCTTTCTCTATTCCAAAGCCAAAATGTCTTCTAGCCTCACACCCGAGCAAGTGGCCGAGCAAGCCCTGAGGGAGAAAGCCGAGGTAGAAGCTCAACTAAAGTATCTCCAAAAGCAACTAGGACAACTTATGGAAGAGAAGAGGAGCGGTTTATGGAGTTCAAAGAGTCCAAGCAAGCATCAAGACTCGGATGACTCCGAGGGAAGCAACCCCATTAGTGACTCAAGTGAAGGGGAGCTCGCACCAAGGTCCCAACAACATCAAAGGTCAAGGGGACGAAGCTTTGGAGACTTTAAAGTCGACATTCCGGAGTTCGAAGGACAACTAGACCCGGACATCTTCCTTGATTGGCTTCAAACGGTGGGAAGAGTATTTGAATACAAGGACATTCCGGAAAGCAAAAAGGTAAAGCTAGTAGCCTTGAAACTTCGTAAATATGCTTCCACATGGTGGTCTAATGTTGTGTCCAAAAGGGTGAGAAAAGGGAAAAGTACGATAAAGACTTGGGAGCAAATGAAATCCAAACTTAAAGCCAAGTTCTTACCCCCACACTATCTTCAAGACAATTTCCTTAAACTCCACCACCTCCGACAAGGTTCAAAGAGTGTAGAGGAGTACACTAGGGACTTTGAACAACTTCTTCTAAAGTGTGATTTGAGGGAAGATGATTCCCAAACTTTGATTCGTTACTTGAGTGGACTTGATGAACAAATTGCTCATATTGTTGAACTACACCCTTACACATCCCTTGATGAGCTAAGTGCTTTAGCCCACAAGGTCGAAATGCAAAAGAAGCTCAAAGGCAAGAGTCCCACCTCCCAACCTACTCCACGGCCTTACGGTTTCCAAAACCCTCCATGCACTCCTCAAAATTCCTTCCCATCTCCAAGCCCGAAACCCCCACAAAACACCACTCCACAAACTCCCTCCAAACAACCACCCCCAAAACCCTCTAGTAAGGTCCGGTGTTTTCGTTGCCAAGGCCTTGGACACTATGCTTCCGAGCGTCCCAACAAGAGAATGGTTTCTCTAGCCGAGTATCAAGCTTCCCTAGAGGAGCTAGAAGAGGAGGTAGAGAAGAGGGAGGAAGAGAAAGAGGTGTATTTGAATGAAACCATAGAGGAGGTTGAAGAGGGCCCGGATGAAGGAGAGCTTTCGGTCATTCGGAGGACCTTGAGTGGTCTAGCTTCCCATGATGAGCTTGAACAAAGAGAATCCATCTTCCGTACAACGTGCACCGTAGGTGGCAAGGTGTGCTCCCTTATCATTGATGGGGGAAGTTGTACGAATGTGGCCTCACAATCCATGGTGAACAAACTCAAACTTCTGGTGACCCCCCACCCAAAGCCATACACCATCCAATGGCTCAATCAAAACCAAGGTTTGCAAATCTCGTCTCAGTGCCTCTTATCCTTAAGCATTAGGAAAACTTATAAAGATGAGATTTGGTGTGACCTTATCCCCATGGGTGCGTGCCATGTCTTGTTGGGTCACCCTTGGCTCTTTGATAGGAGCGTCACGCATGATGGCCACATGAACACTTACACCTTCACCAAAGATCACAAGAGGATCACCCTCACTCCCATCAAACCAACCGCCCCCTCCAAATCCAAGGCAAGCTCACAAAGAGATGTCTTCCTCACCACCCTCCCCAAATCCCAAATGCATGAGTTCGCACCTCACAAGAAAAGAAAAAAAGCTCATTTTCAGCCTGGGGACCTAGTATGGGTCCAATTGAGGAAGGAGAGATTTCCTAGCAAGAGGAAATCCAAATTAATGCCAAGATCGGATGGGCCTTTCGAAATCCTTGAGAAGGTTGGCCCAAACGCTTACAAAGTTGACCTCTCCGGTGATTATGGGGTGCCCGCCCCCTTCAATGTGGCCGACTTGAGCCCTTGCTATGATGAAGATGAAGAGTTGTCGAGTTTGAGGCCAAACTCCAACCAACCCGGGGAGAATGATGGAGACCATCCCACCAAACCTTCAAAAGCCATTGCCAATAATCCATCACCCGCTAGGGAGTCCAAGAAGGCCAAAGGAGTTCATGCCATAGTCAGAAAATGTATGCATAAAGAAGAAAGTGAACTGCCCAGTTCATACCGTTTCTGACCCGGTTTTGTTTCTCTGTTGGAGCAAAATGCAGAAGGGGAAATTTCCTGCACGCACCACCCCCTTAAAGCTTAAGATCTTAGCTTTCCAACAAGACCTTTTGCAAGGCATTTGGAGTCCATTTGGTCAGTCAACCAAGCCAAAAACCTGAGACCGCGCACTGCAGGGCGCAATCCAGCACAGTCCGAAATAAGGCCCTAGTTGGTTGACTTCCTCAACTCCAACTTTTGTCAAATTTTGCAGCATGAGAGGGGACACAAATATTTATCAGGTCATGGGTTCAAATCCCATCCAAAGCACCCCCTTGTGTTGGTATTAACCAGCCAAAAGGACAAGAGAAACACCCCTTTACCCGGTTCTTCCCAAACCGGTACAAGGGTCTGATTTTCTTGGGTTTTGCTTATCCCCTTGCCTCCCCACTTGCTGAATGAGTCATTTTGCTGCATTCAAGGATCTACGTAAGCTTGACACCTCATTTGAGAGGCATTATAACCCCTAATGAGGTAGATTAAGCTAGGTAGTGAGGTGTTTAGCTAGCATTGGTTGATTAGATGTGTATCTCTTCCCCAAATGTACCTAGCTATTGATTTTGCTGCTTGGAAGGGGAGGGGGTTCGGCCATCAAGCTTAAAAACTAGCTTGAGCCTCACTTTGCAAACAACTTTGAATGTATGAATTTGTGAGTTCTCAAACTCTCTCTACAAAAACTCCTACTGTTATATCTTGAGCTTGGCAACTCAAGTGGGTCTCTAGGTCTCTTTCTCTCAACTAGAAGGTGATTAAATTCTGTAACTAGTTGATATAAAGAGATTGCCCAAGTGTTCTCCAAGGGTGGCTCCTAGGATTATCCCTTGAAAGGCCACTTGATTATCCCAAACTCTTGATTTCTCCTATCCGTTGTGGTTTTCCCTCTCCTTGTGTGAAGCAATCCACTTTGAAGTAAGTTGTGAGTGGTTCTTCTCCCTTACAACCCTCCATCAAATTGGTATCAGAGCTTAGGCTACCATCTTGGCCAAGCTTCCATCACCCAAACACACTCCCAAACACAAGAACCACAAAAACAGCCCAAACACATCCTCCACAAAATCTCAGACGTGCCCAACCAGAAAGTTGGCACGGGCACACCGTGCCACCTGAGCACGACCGTGCCACAATTCCAGCCCAGCACTTCTTCGCCAGTAGCTCAGCACGGTCAGGCCGTGCCTACTAGCACGACCGTGCCTACCTCTCCTCGTCCCAAAGCACTCTTTCTCTATTCCAAAGCCAAAATGTCTTCTAGCCTCACACCCGAGCAAGTGGCCGAGCAAGCCCTGAGGGAGAAAGCCGAGGTAGAAGCTCAACTAAAGTATCTCCAAAAGCAACTAGGACAACTTATGGAAGAAAAGAGGAGAGGTTTATGGAGTTCAAAGAGTCCAAGCAAGCATCAAGACTCGGATGACTCCGAGGGAAGCAACCCCATTAGTGACTCAAGGGAAGGGGAGCTTGCACCAAGGTCCCAACGACATCAAAGGTCAAGGGGACGAAGCTTTGGAGACTTTAAAGTCGACATTCCGGAGTTCAAAGGACAACTAGACCCGGACATCTTCCTTGATTGGCTTCAAACGGTGGAAAGAGTATTTGAATACAAGGACATCCCGGAAAGCAAAAAGATAAAGCCAGTAGCCTTGAAACTCCGTAAATATGCTTCCATATGGTGGTCTAATGTTGTGTCCAAGAGGGTGAGAAAGGGGAAAAGTAAGATAAAGACTTGGGAGCAAATGAAATCCAAACTTAAGGCCAAGTTCTTACCCCCACACTATCTGCAAGACAATTTCCTTAAACTCCACCACCTCCGACAAGGTTCAAAGAGTGTAGAGGAGTACACTAGGGACTTTGAACAACTTCTTCTAAAGTGTGATTTGAGGGAAGATGATTCCCAACCTTTGATTCGTTACTTGAGTGGATTTGATGAACAAATTGCTCATATTGTTGAACTACACCCTTACACATCCCTTGATGAGCTAAGTGCTTTAGCCCACAAGGTCGAAATGCAAAAGAAGCTCAAAGGCAAGAGTCCCACCTCCAAACCTATTCCATGGCCTTACGGTTTCCGAAACCCTCCGTGCACTCCTCAAAATTCCTTCCCATCTCCAAGCCCGAAACCCCCACAAAACACCACTCCACAAACTCCCTCCAAACAACCACCCCCAAATCCCTCTAGCAAAATCCGGTGTTTTCGTTGCCAAGGCCTTGGACACTATGCTTCCGAGTGTCCCAACAAGAGAATGGTTTCCCTAGCCGAGTATCAAGCTTCCCTAGAGGAGCTAGAAGAGGAGGTAGAGAAGGGGGAGGAAGAGAAAGAGGTGTATTTGAATGAAACCATAGGTTGAAGAGGGCCCGGATGAAGGAGAACTTTTGGTTATTCGGAGGACCTTGGGTGGCCTAGCTTCCCATGATGAGCTTGAACAAAGAGAATCCATCTTCCGTACAAGGTGCACCGTAGGTGGCAAGGTGTGCTCCCTTATCATTGATGGGGGAAGTTGTACGAATGTGGCTTCACAATCTATGATGAACAAGCTCAAACTTCCGGTGACTCCCCACCCAAAGCCATACACCATCCAATGGCTCAATCAAAACCAAGGTTTGCAAATCTCGTCTCAGTGCCTCTTATCCTTAAGCATTAGGAAAACTTATAAAGATGAGATTTGGTGTGACATTATCCCCATGGGTGCGTGCCATGTCTTGTTGGGTCGCCCTTGGCTCTTTGATAGGAGCATCACGCATGATGGCCACATGAACACTTACACCTTCACCAAAGATCACAAGAGGATCACCCTCACTCCCATCAAACCAACCGCCCCCTCCAAATCCAAGGCAAGCTCACAAAGAGATGTCTTCCTCACCACCCTCCCCAAATCCCAAATGCACGAGTTCGCACCTCACAAGAAAAGAAAAAAAGCTCATTTTCAGCCTGGGGACCTAGTATGGGTCCAATTGAGGAAGGAGAGATTTCCTAACAAGAGGAAATCCAAATTAATGCCGAGATCGGATGGGCCTTTCGAAATCCTTGAGAAGGTTGGCCCAAACGCTTACAAAGTTGACCTCTCCGGTGACTATGGGGTGCCCGCCACCTTCAATGTGGCCGACTTGAGCCCTTGCTATGATGAAGATGAAGAGTTGTCGAGTTTGAGGCCAAACTCCAACCAACCCGGGGAGAATGATGGAGACCATCCCACCAAACCTTCAAAAGCCATTGCCAATGATCCATCCCCTGCTAGGGAGTCCAAGAAGGCCAAAGGAGTTCATGCCATAGTCAGAAAATGTACGCACAAAAAAGAAAGTGAACTGCCCAGTTCATACCGTTTCTGACCCGGTTTTGTTTCTCAGTTGGAGCAAAATGTAGAAGGGACAATTTCCTGCACGCACCACCCCCTTAAAGCTTAAGATCTTAGCTTTCCAACAAGACCTTTTTCAAGGCATTTGGAGTCCATTTGGTCAGTCAACCAAGCCAAAACCTGAGACCGCGCACTGCAGGGCGCAATCCAGCACAGTCCGAAATAAGGCCCTAGTTGGTTGACTTCCTCAACTCCAAATTTTGTCAACTTTTGCAGCATGAAAGGGGACATAAATATTTATCAAGTCAAGGGTTCAAATCCCATCCAAAGCACCCCCTTGTGTTGGTTTTACCCAGCCAAAAGGACAAGAAAACACCCCTTTAACCGGTTTCTTCCTAGCCGGTACAAGTGGGCTGATTTCTTGGGTTTTGCTTCATCCACTTGCTGAGTTGATTGCTTTTGCTGCATTTTAGGATCATTGTAAGCTTGACACCTCATTTGGGAGGCATTATAACCCCTAATGAGGTAGATTAAGCTAGGTAGTGAGGTGTTTAGCTAGCATTGGTTGATTAGATGTGTAACTCTTCCCCAAATGTACTTAGCTATTGATTTTGCTGCTTGGAAGGGGAGGGGGTTCGGCCATCAAGCATAAAAACCAGCTTGGCCCTCATTTTGTAACACAACTTGAATGAAATGCAATTGTGAGTTCTCAAACTCTCTCCACAAAATTCCTAGTGTTGTATCTTGAGTTTGGCAACTCAAGTGGGTCTCTAGGTCTCTTTCTCTCAACTAGAAGGTGATTAAATTCTGTAACTAGTTGATATAAAGAGATCGCCCAAGTGTTCTCCAAGGGTGGCTCCTAGGATTATCCCTTGAAAGGCCCCTTGATTATCCCAAACTCTTGATTTTCCTATCCGTTGTGGTTTTCCTTCTCCTTGTGTCAAGCAATCCACTTTGAAGTAAGTTGTGAGTGGTTCTTCTCCCTTACAACCTTCCATCACGGTCACTTTGGAGAAAACAAGACCCTTATGATGCTAAGGGAACATTATTATTGGCCGAGTATGAGCAAGGATGTGCAAGATGCGTTGAAGAGGTGTGCAACTTCCCAAATTGCCAAAAGCCACCTCCTACCCCATGGCCTATACACTCCCTTGCCCACTCCCAATCATCCTTGGGAAGACGTAAGCATGGATTTTGTTCTTGGCCTTCCAAGGACACAAAGGGGTAAGGATTCCATTTTCGTGGTTGTTGATCGTTTTTCTAAGATGGCCCATTTCATACCTTGTACCAAGACCAATGATGCCACCCACATTGCCGAATTATACTTCAAGGAAGTGATGAGGCTACATGGCATTCCTAGATCCATTGTTTCGGATAGGGATACGAAGTTCCTTAGTCATTTTTGGGTGACACTATGGAAGAAGATGGGAACCAAGCTCAAGTATAGCACTTCATGCCACCCTCAAACGGATGGGCAAACCGAAGTCACCAACCGAACTTTGGGAACCCTTCTAAGAGTGCTAGTGAAGTCCAACCTCAAAGCTTGGGACTTAGCCTTGCCTCATGCCGAGTTCGCTTTCAACAAAACACCTAGCAAGGCCACGGGTATGTTCCCATTCAAGGTAGTTTATGGTTTGGATCCCTTGAGTCCCCTTGATCTTGTTCCAAGGGAGATGAATGAGAAGCCTCACATGGAGGCTAGCAAGCGAGGTGAAGAGATCCAAAAGCTCCATGAGACCGTGAGGGCAAAGATAGAGAAGGCCAATGCCTCCTACAAGGACCGTGCCAACAAGCATAGGAAGAAGATGGTGTTTCACCCGGGTGATTTGGTATGGGTTCACTTGAGAAAGGAAAGGTTTCCTTCTAAAAGGAAGAGCAAGTTGATGCCAAGAGCCGATGGTCCCTTTGAAGTGTTAGAGCGCATCAATGACAATGCTTACAAGATAAATTTGCCTGGTGAGTATGGAGTTTCGGCCACTTTCAATGTAGCCGACCTTAGCCCTTATGAGGAGGATGATCATCTTATCAATTTGAGGGCAAATTCTCTTCAACAAGGGGAGGATGATGGAAGTCCATCCCCTAGCATGATCCATAGCCCACAAGGAAGCCCAAAGAGTCCAAGTTCCACGTCCAAAGTGCAATAAATCAGCCTAGGAACACAAGAGAACTTTTTTGTCAAAACTGGAATTTCAGGCGTGTACAAATCCGGTTTTGTGCACCTAATTTCCTAATCTTCCCAAGACTGAAATGGGGTTGCAGGAAGCCTAAGTTTAAGTTCAAGATGTGCTCTTTCCATCAAGACCTCTTGCAAGTCATTCGGAGCTCATTTGATACCTCAAAACCTCAAGCAAAGTCAACTGCTACATTCTGGAGCTGAACTGGGCATGGCTGAAACAAAGGGCTGTTTAGTGGTCCATTTCTCCTCCAATTGGTTTGAAACTTTTATGCCTTGAAAGTACTTTAAAAATATTATCAAGTGGCCATTAAAAACCTCAACCAAATTACACACATGAGGAGCTATTAACCACCAAAACAAAGCACAAAACACCCTAAAAATCAGTCCATAGCCAGCCGGGTACAAGGAGGGAAGAATGAGGTGGTTTTTGTTTTAATCCATGCTTATCCACTTGCAAGAGTCATCATGGGATGTACTAAGCTGCCAAGGAAGCTTCCATTAACCCCTAAGCCGACACATCATCCTCAAGATTAGCATTAAAGAGGTGTCAAGTGGAGGATGCATCTAACCTTTTTTGCTTTGATTTAATCTTTCTATTTTTGCCTAGTTTAGCTTGTAGTGCAACCTAAGGCCTATGTTTGTACTTGAAGTTTTGTATTAAATCCCCCCCAAGGCCCTTGGCCGGCCACTCCAAGCAAGAACATTGAATGAAGTTGAGCTTTGCTCCTTTGAACTCTCAAACTCTCTTCTAGCTTATCTCTTCCTTTGGCCGGGGTGAGTGGTGATCTAGCAAGAGTCTTAACTTCTTTCTTGGTGGTGTTTCTGTATCCAAGGGGTGGTTAAGGCCCTAAATTATCCTTGGTGGTGTTTCTATATCAAGTTGGGTGTTAGGTCCGGTTGCAATCATATCTAAGGTGAGTTGTGAATCAAAGTTTATGCCCTTGCATCCGTTTCCTTGCAGTTCTTCCACTCTATTCCCATCCTCTTGGTTTCCCCTGGGAATACCTCAACGGTGTGTACCCGTGACTCAAGGCCCAAGACGTGCCACGTTAGCCGTGAGCATGTGAGCTTTTTGGTGTTCTTGGTGTGAGGTTGGTCTGTTGTATTCATACCCATTGACTTACATCAGTTTGATTGTGTGGATGCTTGCTAGCTTAGCTCCATTTAAAGAGCTTGCACGCCCCTTGTATCAACACATATTGGATTTGAATCAAAACCCAAGTTGAGAGCTTTGTGCTTTCGTGCTTTTGCACACTTAAACACTTCACTTGCTTATCTTAGTTTAGGCCGAACTAAGTGGTGATCAAGTAAGTCTTAACTCTTAATTAGGTAGTGTTTTTGTATCCTAATTGAGGTTAAGGGCCCTAAACTCAAGATTGGTGGTGACATCTGTATCCATTCTATGAGTTTAGTCTATCCTATCCTGGTTTGATGCAACCGGATTTAAGGTGAATTAAGGTGAGATTATTAACTTGAGTTTTGAGTTAGTAATCTTTCACTTTGAAGCTCCTTCACATCCCTACATTCCCACACCATTCATACTCTCCATTCCATCCACAATCACAGCCTAGACAATCCCAAAAAGTCTAGCAAACATCCCTTCTTCAAGGCAACTCCAACCGTGTAAAGAGAGAAGACAAGTCACGGTCGGGCAGAATTTTGGCACGGCCATGCCGTGTCCATAGGCACGACCGTGCCACCTTCAAGCCTTCTTGTTTCACTTATTCACGTCGAGTACTTGGTGGGTTTTAGCTTGGTTTCATCCTTCCCTTGACAAATCCATCACAACCAGCATAATTCATCACATTTTCCTTGGTTTCCCTTGATTGTATCCTCCCTTGGTTTGTAAGCTTTCACTCTTCAATTGAGTCTTAGCTTGGACCCTCGGCAGATATATCATATCTGGTATCAGAGCAAGTTCAGATCCTTGCCTGAACCCCACGCTCCCAAACTCAATCCAAACACACTCCCTAAATGATGTAAAGGTCAATGGGTATGAATACACACACCAACCTCACACCAAAGAAGACCAAAACGTAAGAATGCTCACGGACTGAAGTGGCACGGCCGTGCTAGGAGGCACGGGTACACCGTGCTATATTGCTGCCCCAAAAACTAGAATTGCCTAGTTTTACCCGGTTTGAGAGGTTTTCAACTCTAGCTGGTTTTCTAGCTTTTTGGTGAAGTGGACATGGCGGAAATGGATGTGAATGCTAGTAGCAAGAGTGGAGTAATGAGGGGAAATGATGAACACGATTAGTGGAAGTGATTACCTTGAACAATCAAACAAGCAACTTCACTAATGAACCGTGTGGATGAACTGGAATGAGATAAGACTAAACCCTTGGATTGGATACAGAAATCACCACCAACCTTTGAGTTTAGGGCCCTTAATCTTGATTAAGATACAGAATCACCACTTGATGGAGTCCTACCTAGCCAAGACCTTGATCAAGATGTAACAAGTCCAAATCGTCCAAGAACAAGGTCCCAAACCAAGAAGATGGCTCACCTTTTGGCAAGAAGTTGAAACTAGCACAAACGGGATAACCGGCCAGCATAAGCCCGATTTTGTGCATCTGATTTCTTAAGCTATATTGTGGCTTAAGGCCAATATTTTTGCATTTTTGGAATCCTCAGGATGTTAGCTTTCAAGTCCAAGCATTGATTTCAGCTTCATGCCTTCAAGAGGATAAGGGTTCAAGGCATTTTTCCCATGACAGTCAAATTGGCCCAATTCTGCACGGTTAGAAGTTTTGGCTTAGTTACTATGTTTAAAGTTGTTTTAACCTTAATTTCTTTCTTTGGAAGGTTAGTGCACACCCTAAGGTTTCCCCCCATGGCTTAAAACCCAAATCATGATCACTTTTGCTAAGGGAAAACCAAGCCTCACAACTGGCCATTTTACTGCCCTGAACCCGGTTCAAGAGTGCCCGGTTGTTTGCTTCATCACAAGGGTTTCCTCCTCTCAAGCATGCTGAATGGGCACACCCCTCAATGCTGGCACACGTCCAAGGTAGCCTAGGGAAGAGAACAACCAATGAGGGAAGGGCTGCAAGAAGACTTGTCTCCTGATTCTTGTTGGAAGACAAAGAAGGTGCTAGCTTGTTTCTCATTGGACAGCCGCAAAGGAGGATCCACTTTTCGGCTGTGCACATGCCTTTTGCTGAGTTTCCAAGTTGTTTAGGCCTAAGCATGAGATAATTAAGTTATAATACTCATTTGTCTTGCTTTCCTAGTTAGTTTTGATGCACTTGTTTAGCATTAAGTGTGATTAACAACCGGTTAGTCTTAACCGGGTGTAATTACGCCTTAATACCTTTCCTACCTAGGAAGGAAAGGTAGAGGTGCTTGTGTGAGAGTTTACTAGCTTGGTTGTTTTGCTGCATATGTAAAACTCACACGGCCACAAGCAAGACTTCAGTTTTCATGAATGAAAGTTTAGTAGAGAGCTTTGAAAGCTTCCTCTCAAATTCTTACTTGCTTATCTTAGTTTAGGCCAAACTAAGTGGTGTTCAAGTGAGTCTTAACCTTGATTAAGTGGTGATTCTGTATCTTAATCAAGTTTAAGGGCCCTAAACTCAAAGGTTAGTGGCGTTTCTGTATCTAATCCTAGAGTTTAGTTCTATCTCAATCTGCTTGATTAGCTTGAATCTCCAAGTTAATCCCTTTCACTCATCGTGTTCTTCATCTTCAATCTCTTTTACTTGAGTGTTCTTCGTACCCCTCCATTAATCCACTCTCATTACCTTCTTCCCCATCCATTTCCACGAGTTCAAGCCCACCAAAAAGCTAGAAACACAACAAAAACTCAAGAACATCCAAACCGGTCAAAACTAGGCATTTCTAGTTCTCGTGGGCAGAACATTAGCACGGTGTGGCCGTGCCTGTCAGCACGACCGTGCCACTTCTGTTCGTGACTTTCCTCCAAGTTTCAGCCCCCTTTGGTGTGAAGTTGGCTTGGGTCTTCTTTCCCCTCGCACCTTTACATCATATTTGGTATCAGAGCTGTGTTTCATCTTGGCCTGGTATTGAATCGACGCATCCAAACTTTCTTCTTCTCCATCTCTCAAACACTAGTCAGTTTTGGCTTTTCCTTCGAACAAACACAAACATGAGTACTAGTATAAGCATAGAAGAGAAGCTTGATGCCATTTTGAAGAATAATCATGAGGTTACTTCTTCTAATCAAGAACTCAAGGCACAGAACGAGTACCTACGCAAGCAATTGGGTACTTTTCTCAAGCAAAAGCAAAAGCTCAATGAAGAACCATCCCATTTTGCTTCACAAGGCCGAGAGCAAGTGTTCAGTCACAACCTTGAATCCTCAAGTGATGAAGAGCCATTCAGGAGACCACGGCAAGAACAAAGAGGACAAGGTAACTCTAATGATTTTAGAGTTGAAATTCCAGAGTATGAAGGCAAGCTTGATCCAGAAGACTTCTTGGACTGGTTGCACACTGATGCATATTTCCATATGCATCATTTTTATTCAAGACCAATTTCAAAGAAAAAAAGGGTCAAAGAAGATCATGCTTGGAAGTGTGCTTATTTGGTCTTATTAAGTGAGTTCAAAGACTCACGACACTATGAAGAGGTCAAAAAGAGGTTAAGCTTTGCTAGAAATTTGGCGCTGAATTCATCCCTGCGGAACCCGATTTTTTGTGACCACTTTTGGACAAGCTCAAGTGGACCCACAACTTGAGGCTTCACATGGTTTTGAAGTTTAAGATTTCAGCTTTCAAATAAGCCCAAGTTTGTTTAATTTGGACATCATTTGATTGGGCAAAATATCACTCAAAGATACGTTATGCTGATCCAGTCCAGTCTGAGATAGGTGCATTGTTTGGGCCATAACTTTTAAACCGCTTATCCAAATTGAGCAAATGAGCCCATTCTGGAAACTAGACTTCCAGGGCTTTCTATCAAGCCCAAGAACGCGTGATTTGGCCGAGTATTCTGGAAGTTATGCTCTGTTGAAGTTGAGGCAGTTGCAAGGATTAATGCTGGGAATATGAAGAGTCTTAGGTTACATATATTTGTGTGGCTGATATTGTGCACGTTTTAGATGCTTCTAGATTGATGTAATCAGCTGCAAAAATCCTAGAATATTCCTTGTAACCTCCCCCACCCCCTTTTTATGATGTGTCTTTTCATTTTTCTTAGACTTTTCATTAGCTAGTTTTTAATTGTTAGGAGTTATTTGAGTCTTTTGATTGTCTTTTGCTGAGTCTATAAAAGGGGAGGGGCATGTGAAGCTAATCATTCAGCATTGTAAGAGATTTCCAAAGTAATACAAGCACCTTTGAGAGTGATTCTCATTTGTGTCTCAAAAATTCCTAGTTCTATATCTTGAATTTGGCTAATTCAAGTGGTGTTCTAGGTTCTCTATCTTTTCCAATTGGAGTGATTCCTTGGTAAGACAAGAGAATTAGCCCAAGATCAAGTCATTGAGTGGCTCCGTGAAGGATTATCCCAATTACAAGATCTTGTTCTATCCCTTTTTCTTGTGTAGTGAAGTTCTTCATCCATCTCATCCATCTTTCATTTCTCTTTCCAATTTGGCTTATTTGAGTTGGAGTTTGATTTGGTTCACTTGCCCCCCCCACATATACATCACACACAGTGGAGAGAGCATTCGAATACAAGGACGTTCCAGAAGAAAAGAAAGTCAAGTTGGTGGCATTGAGACTACGTCAGTATGCTTCTTTATGGTGGACCAACTTGTGTGCTAAGAGAGTTAGGGAACGTAAGACTAAAATCAGGACTTGAGAAAAGATGAAAACCAAGTTGAAGGCTAGATTTTTACCCCCCACGTATGTTCAAGATTGTTATTCACAACTTCATAATCTGAACCAAGGCAATCTTAGTGTTGAAGAATACACTAGAGAATTTGAAAAGCTTGTGATTAAATGTGATTTGCAAGAACCAGAAGAGCAAACGATTGTAAGGTACTTGGGAGGACTTGATCCTAGGTACTCTAATGTTGTTGAATTGCAAGCTTATACTACATTTGATGAGGTTTGCGTGCTTGCTCATAAGGTTGAGCAACAAAAGAAAGCTAAGCAAACTTTTAAGCCTCCACATCAAAGGCCTCCAATTCGGAACCAACCTTTTAACAAGGGGAGTTCCCAACTGGTTTCTAAGCCACAAAATCCCTTTCCTTTCAATCCACAAAGAACCCAAGCACCACAAAAGGCCCCAGCACCCCCAATTCGACCAAACCCCAATCCTATGAGCACTAGAAGATGTTTCAAGTGCCAAGGACTAGGCCACATTGCTTCGGAGTGCCCAAACCGCAAGGTAATCATTTTGGCGGAATGGAGAGCCGTGGATGAGCAAGAAAAGGAAGGTGAAGTTGAAGGTGAAACTGAGGAAGAACATGAAGAAAGTCAAGAAGAGGTTGAGGAGGAAGCTGATGAAGGAGAGATGTTAGTCTTGAGGAGGGTCTTGAACAGCCAAAAGAGCACCAAGGATGAGCAAAGAGAAAACATCTTTCACACTAGGTGCACGGTTCAAGGCAAGGTATGTTCATTGATTATTGATGGTGGGAGCTGTGCAAACGTGGTATCCCTTACCACGATTGAGAAGCTAGGCTTGCAAGCAACGGCCCATCCCCATCCCTACAACATACAATGGCTGAATCAAAGCAAAGGGCTTCAAGTCAATTCACGGTGCCTCATTTCATTATCCGTTGGTAAGAACTATCAAGACCAACTTTGGTGTGATGTTATACCTATGGATGCATGCCATGTATTGTTGGGAAGGCCTTGGATGTATGACCGAAGGGTAACCCATGATGGTTTCATGAATACATACTCCTTGTCTAAGGGAGGAAAGAAGATTACCCTAAAACCATTATCACCATCCGAACTCCTCAAAAACAAACCCACAAAAGGCCATGAACATTCTGGTTGTTTACTCACTTTTAGTGAAACTCTTTTGAAAGGCTTCGAATCATGAATTCAAGGCTTTTAAGGAGTGGATCCTAACCATACAAGATGAACCAGAATCCCCATTACCAACCCATCCATTTGCCAAATCACTCATCCAAACTTTCTGTCATTTGTTTCCAGAAGAGATACCCTCGGGTTTACCCCCTAAACGGGACATCCAACACCACGTAGATCTTATCCCTGGTTCAGTTCTTCCAAACAAGCCAGCTTACAGAATGAACCCAAAGGAAACCATGGAGATTCAACGGCAAGTAGAGGAGTTGATTTCAAAGGGACTTATACGTGAGTCCTTAAGCCCCTGTGCCGTACCTGCTTTGTTGGTTCCCAAGAAGGATGGCAGCCAATGAATGTGTGTGGACAGTAGAGCCATAAACAAGATCACCATCAAGTATAGGTATCCTATACCTAGGCTTGAAGACATGCTGGACGAATTACATGGCTCTAAAGTCTTCTCTAAAATTGATCTTCGAAGTGGTTACTACCAGATCAGAATAAGGGAGGGAGATGAATGGAAGACTGCATTCAAGACTAAAGGAGGTTTATATGAGTGGCTAGTTATGCCATTCGGTCTTTCCAACGCTCCTAGTACATTCATGAGGTTAATGAATCAAGTATTCAAACCCTATATTGGCAAGTTCGTGGTGGTTTACTTCGATGACATTCTTATCTATTCCAAGGACGAGCAAGCACATCAAAATCATCTCAATCAGATCATGCATGTCCTTGAGCGTGAGCAGTTATATGGTAATCTTAAGAAGTGTACCTTCTTTACCCATGAGGTTACATTCTTAGGTTACATTGTTTCTAATGAAGGCATTAAGGTTGATGAAGGGAAGATAGAGGCTATTCGCACTTGGCCTCAACCACAAAGTATACATGATGTGAGAAGTTTTCATGGCTTGACTTCGTTTTACAGAAGATTTATTCGAAACTTCAGCACCATCATGTCCCCTATGACCGAAGTGCTAAAGGGTTCATTGTTCCAGTGGAATCCTAAGGCACAAACTGCCTTTGAAGAAGTCAAAAGGAAACTTACTCAAGCACCTGTTCTTGCATTGCCGTGCTTTGAGAAGGTTTTTGAGGTTGAATGTGATGCATCAGGAGTGGGAATTGGTGGAGTTTTAACTCAAGAAGGCAAGCCATTGGCCTTCTTCAGTGAAAAACTATGTGACTCAAGAAGAAAATACTCCACATATGACAATGAATTCTATGCTATCATTCGGTGCCTAGAGCATTGGAGTCATTACTTAGTGGCTAGTGAGTTTATACTTCACTCAGATCACGAGGCATTGAAGTACATTCAAGGCCAGCATAAACTTAACTCACGCCATGCTAAGTGGGTTGAATTCCTACAGTCATTCCACTTCACTATTAAGCACAAGTCGGGAAAGTTGAATCAAGGTGCGGATGCATTATCAAGGAGACATCTCCTTATGTTCCAATTGGATGCTCTTATTCTTGGTTTTGAGCATCTCAAGAGTTTATATGCTGAAGATGAAGACCTTGAGAATCTCTATGCTGCATGTTTGAAGCATCCCAAGGGAGATTTCCTAATCTAAAAAGGTTATCTATTCAAGGGAGTGCGATTGTGCATTCCAAAGTGTAGCACTCGTGAGCTTCTAATCAGGGAAGTTCATGGAGCTTCCTTGGCGGGTCATTTTGGAGAGTCAAAGACCTTAACCATGTTAAGGGAGCACTACTACTGGCCAGGGATGGAAAAGGATGTTCAAGACATCCTTAGGAGGTGTGGAACATGCCAAGCAGCCAAGAGCGATACCCTACCTCACGGCTTACACACCCCATTGCCCGTACCAACTCTACCTTGGGTGGACGTGAGTATGGACTTCATTTTGGGTCTACCTAAGACTCAAAGGGGAAAGGATTCAATCTTCGTGGTGGTAGACAGATTTTCGAAGATGGCACATTTCATTCCCTGCTGCAAAACCAATGATGCTACACACATTGTCGAGCTCTATTTTAAAGACGTAACAAGGTTGCATGGTATTCCTAAGACCATTGTTTCAGATAGGGATACAAAATTCCTGAGTCATTTTTGGATTACTCTTTGGAAGAAGCTTGGTACTAAGTTGCTGTTTAGTGCTACCTGTCATCCCCAGACTGATGGCCAAACAGAAGTAACTAATCGAACCCTAGGAACTCTCCTAAGGGCTTTGATTAAACCAAATGCTAAAGCCTGGGATTTACTGTTGCCACATGCTGAGTTTGCATACAACAAGGCACCTAGTAAGGCTACTGGTCTTTCACCATTCAAGGTGGTGTATGGGACTGATCCTTTGAGTCCAAATGATCTCACCCAACGGCCCCAAGACCAAAAGACCCATGTTGATGCAACACAAAGAGTAAAAGAGATTCAAAAGCTCCATGAGTTGGTGAAGGCACGAATTGAGAAGACTAATGCAGCCTATGAAGCACATGCCAACAAGCATAGGAGAAAGATTGTCTTTCGACCAGGAGACTTGGTATGGATCCATTTAAGAAAGGAACGTTTTCCTTCTAAAAGGAAAAACAAACTCATGCCACGAGCTGAAGGTCCATTTAAAGTCTTGGAGAGGATCAACGACAATGCTTATAAGATTGATCTCCCCGGTGATTTTGAGGTTTCAGCCACCTTTAATGTGGCTGATTTAAGTCCCTTCTATCCGGACACTTCCCCACCAGATTTGAGGGTCAAATCTTTTCAACAAGGGGAGGATGATGGAGTCCTACCTAGCCAAGACCTTGATCAAGATGTAACAAGTCCAAATCGTCCAAGGACAAGGTCCCAAACCAAGAAGATGGCTCACCTTTGGCAAGAAGTTGAAACCAGCACAAATGGGATAACCGGCCAGCATAAGCCCGGTTTTGTGCATCTGATTTCTTAAGCTACATTGTGGCTTAAGTCTAATATTTTTGCATTTTTGACATCCTCATGAAGTTAGCTTTCAGGTTCAAGCAATGGTTTCGCTTCAGGCCTTCAAGAGGATAAGGGTTCAAGGCATTTTTCCCATGACAGTCAAATTGGCCCAATTCTGCACGGTTAGAAGTTTTGGCTTAGTTACTATGTTTAAAGTTGTTTTAACCTTAATTTCTTTCTTTGGAAGGTTAGTGCACACCCTAAGTTTTCCCCCCATGGCTTAAAACCCAAATCATGATCACTTTTGCTAAGGGAAAACCAAGCCTCACAACTGGCCATTTTACTGCCCTGAACCCGGTTCAAGAGTGCCCGGTTGTTTGCTTCATCACAAGGGTTTCCTCCTCTCAAGCATGCTGAATGGGCATACCCCTCAATGCTGGCACACGTCCAAGGTAACCTAGGGAAGAGAACAACCAATGATGGAAGGGCTGCAAGAAGACTTGTCTCCTGATTCTTGTTGGAAGACAAAGAAGGTGCTAGCTTGTTTCTCATTGGACAGCCGCAAAGGAGGATCCACTTTTCGGCTGTGCACATGCCTTTTGCAGAGTTTCCAAGTTGTTTAGGCCTAAGCACGAGATAATTTAGTTATAATACTCATTTGTCTTGCTTTCCTAGTTAGTTTTGATGCACTTTGTTTAGCATTAAGTGTGATTAACAACCGGTTAGTCTTAACCGGGTGTGATTAGGCCTTAATACCTTTCCTACCTAGGAAGGAAAGGTAGAGGTGCTTGTGTGAGAGTTTGCTAGCTTGGTCATTTTGCTGCATATGTAAGACTCACACGGCCACAAGCAAGAACACTTTAGTTTTTATGAATGAAAGTTTAGTAGAGAGCTTTGAAAGCTTCCTCTCAAATTCTTACTTGCTTATCTTAGTTTAGGCCAAACTAAGTGGTGTTTAAGTAAGTCTTAACCTTGATTAAGTGGTGATTCTGTATCTTAATCAAGCTTAAGGGCCCTAAACTCAAAGGTTAGTGGTGTTTCTGTATCTAATCCTAGAGTTTAGTTCTATCTCAATCTGCTTGATTAGCTTGAATCTCCAAGTTAATCCCTTTCACTCATCGTGTTCTTCATCTTCAATCTCTTTTACTTGAGTGTTCTTCGTACCCCTGATGCATATTTCCTTATGCATCATTTTTATTCAAGACCAATTTCAAAGAAGAAAAGGGTCAAAGAAGATCATGCATGGAAATGTGCCTATTTGGTCTTATTAAGTGAGTTCAAAGACTCACGACACTATGGAGAGGTCAAAAAGAGGTTAAGCTTTGCTAGAAATTTGGCGCTGAATTCATCCCTGCGGAACCCGATTTTTTGTGACCACTTTTGGACAAGCTCAAGTGGACCCACAACTTGAGGCTCCACATGGTTTTGAAGTTTAAGATTTTAGCTTTCAAATAAGCCCAAGTTTGTTTAATTTGGACGTCATTTGATTGGGCAAAATATCACTCAAAGATACGTTATGCTGATCCAGTCCAGTCTGAGATAGGTGCATGGTTTGGGCCATAACTTTCAAACCGCTTATCCAAATTGAGCAAATGAGCCCATTCTGGAAAATAGACTTCCAGGGCTTTCTAACAAGCCCAAGAACGCGTGATTTTGCCGAGTATTCTGGAAGTTATGCTCTGTTGAAGTTGAGGCAGTTGCAAGGATTAATGCTGGGAATATGAAGAGTCTTAGGTTATATATATTTGTGTGGCTGATATTGTGCACGTTTTAGATGCTTCTAGATTGATGTAATCAGCTGCAAAAATCCTAGAATATTCCTTGTAACCTCCCCCACCCCCTTTTATGATGTGTCTTTCATTTTTCTTAGACTTTTCATTAGCTAGTTTTAATTGTTAGGAGTTATTTGAGTCTTTTGATTCTCTTTTGCTGAGTCTATAAAAGGGGAGGGGCATGTGAAGCTAATCATTCAGCATTGTAAGAGATTTCCAAAGTAATACAAGCACATTTGAGAGTGATTCTCATTTGTGTCTCAAAATTCCTAGTTCTATATCTTGAATTTGGCTCATTCAAGTGGGGTTCTAGGTTCTCTTCCTTTTCCAATTGGAGTGATTCCTTGGTTAAGACAAGAGAATTAGCCCCAGATCAAGTCATTGAGTGGCTCCGTGAAGGATTATCTTAATTACAAGGTCTTGTTTATCCTTGTTCTTTTTGTTATTATTCTTCAAACCATCTCAATCTATCTTCCACCATATTCACTTTTCTTTGATTGATTCTTGTTTAGTTTGAGTTTGAGTTGATTTGGTTCACTTACCACCCACATCTACATCAATTGGTATCAGAGCCACGGTTCTTAAGTGACCCACTTCACACCCAAATACATCCCAAAAAGCCAAAACACAAAAACAAAAAAGAAGCACAAAGCGGCAAAACCATTCTTGAAGTCCAGAAATTTCGCACGGCGCCCCCGTGCCATACCACACGACCGTGCCCTCCCTCCTCTTCTCCAAAACAGCCTTTTTCTAGCCTAAACACATAACCCACAAAGAACCCTTAAGCATTCATCCATCATGATTTCTCTTGGGAACTTGAGAAAAGAGATTGCTTCGATTGAAAAGGAGATGGTCATCCTTGAAACTCCAAAGTTTCGTGGCCAAAAAGAAGATTTCCCTTACTGGATTTCAAAAGTGGATCAAGTTTTCACTCGATACAATATTGACGAGCAAGAGAAGTTTAAGGTGGTTATCAAGAAGCTCCGAGGCCATGCGCTTGAATGGTGGGAAAAGTACAAGTATAAGAGGAAGAAGAGAGGAAAAAGTAAGATCAAAACGTGGGACAAGTTGAGAGGAAAATTAATCGATGCTTTTGCTCCAACCTCTTACTTACACAACCATCCTTTACTTTTCTTTGAGGTAAACAACTTTGATTCCTCTTCTAAAAACCTCTCTTTCAACAAGGGAAGCTCAATTCCATCCCCTCAACCCACATTTTTAGCCCCTTCCACTCCACAAAAGAAGCACACTCCACAAACAAGCCAAGCCCTTGCAGATCGACCTAACCCCGACCCTTTGAACCTTAGGAGGGGTTCTAAGTGCCAAGGCTTTAGTCACACACCTACGGGCTGCCCCAACAAGGAATTCATCACCATCGCCGGATGGGAAGTAGCCATGGAGGAAGAAAAGGGGGAGAACGATCAGGAGGAAAGCCTTGAAGAAGAAATTGAACTCAAGGTTGAAAAAGAAGAAATACTTCACTTAGAGAAGGTTTCTCAAAAGCCAAACGAAATTGAAGAAGAGCAGGCAAATATTCATTTCAATCCAAAGGAGCAAGACCATATCCTATCCTTTCCCCACAAAATCACATTAACCCCCATTCAACCTTCCCAAATCCTCAAACCACATAAAGCCTCACAAAATGATCTATTACTCACCTCTCTTTCCCCAACCGAATCTCACCTTAGTTTTCACCCTTTCCACACCCACTTTTATCAAACCTCTGTGCATATTGTTTTTCAAGTGCTGCCTTTTGACCTTATTCCATCCCCCAAACCCAAAGACAGTCCTCACTTGGATGTCTTTCTCATCCCCCTCCTCTATGCCACCCTACAAATGATGCCCTTTGGCCACTTCCTACAAGAGCTCCCATTTCATAAGCATGCCTCCCTTTATGAGAAGCTTGCCAATCCTTTGAGTTTGAGGACAAACTCAAAACAACCCGGGGAGCATGATGCATATTTCCTTATGCATCATTTTTATTCAAGACCAATTTCAAAGAAGAAAAGGGTCAAAGAAGATCATGCATGGAAATGTGCTTATTTGGTCTTATTAAGTGAGTTCAAAGACTCACGACACTATGGAGAGGTCAAAAAAAGGTTAAGCTTTGCTAGAAATTTGGTGCCGAATTCATCCCTGCGGAACCCGATTTTTGTGACCACTTTCGGACAAGCTCAAGTGGACCCACAACTTGAGGGCCCATGTGCTTTTGAAGCTTAAGATGTCAGCTTTAAAATAAGCCCAATTTTATTTAATTTGGACATCATTTGATTGGGCAAAATATCACTCAAAGATACGTTATGCTGATCCAGTCCAGTATGAGATAGGTGCATTGTTTGGGCCATAACTTTCAAACCGCTTATCCAAATTGAGCAAATAAGCCCATTCTGGAAAATAGACTTCCAGGTCTTTCTAACAAGCCCAAGAACGCGTGATTTGGCCAAGTATTCTGGAAGTTATGCTCTGTTGAAGTTGAGGCCGTTGCAAGGATTAATGCTGGGAATATGAAGAGTCTTAGGTTACATATATTTGTGTGGCTGATATTGTGCACCTTTTAGATGCTTCTAGATTGATGTAATCAGCTGCAAAAATCCTAGAATATTCCTTGTAACCTCCCTCACCCCTTTTATGATGAGTCTTTTCATTTTTCTTAGACTTTTCATTAGCTAGTTTTAATTGTTAGGAGTTATTTGAGTTCTTTGATTGTCTTTTGCTGAGTCTATAAAAGGGGGAGGGGCATGTGAAGCTATTCATTCAGCATTGTAAGAAATTTCCAAAGCAATACAAGTACTTTGAGTGTGTTTCTCAAAAGTGCAACTAAATTCCTAGTTCTATATCTTGAATTGTGGCAGATTCAAGTGGTGTTCTAGGTTCTCTTCCTTTTCCAATTGGAGTGATTCCTTGGTTAAGACAAGAGAATTAGCCAAAGATCAAGTCATTGAGTGGCTCCGTGAAGGATTATCTTAATTACAAGGTCTTGTTTATCCTTGTTCTTTTTGTTATTATTCTTCAAACCATCTCAAACTATCTTCCACCATTTTCACTTTTCTTTGGTTGATTCTTGTTTAGTTTGAGTTTGAGTTGATTTGGTTCACTTACCACCCACATCTACATCAACCCCTCCATTAATCCACTCTCATTACCTTCTTCCCCATCCATTTCCACGAGTTCAAGCCCACCAAAAAGCTAGAAACACAACAAAAACTCAAGAACATCCAAACCGGTCAAAACTAGGCATTTCTAGTTCTCGTGGGCAGAACATTAGCACGGTGTGGCCGTGCCTGTCAGCACGACCGTGCCACTTCTGTTCGTGACTTTCCTCCAAGTTTCAGCCCCCTTTGGTGTGAAGTTGGCTTGGGTCTTCTTTCCCCTCGCACCTTTACATCATATTTGGTATCAGAGCTGTGTTTCATCTTGGCCTGGTATTGAATCGACGCATCCAAACTTTCTTCTTCTCCATCTCTCAAACACTAGTCAGTTTTGGCTTTTCCTTCGAACAAACACAAACATGAGTACTAGTATGAGCATAGAAGAGAAGCTTGATGCCATTTTGAAGAATAATCATGAGGTTACTTCTTCTAATCAAGAACTCAAGGCACAGAACGAGTACCTACGCAAGCAATTGGGTACTTTTCTCAAGCAGAAGCAAAAGCTCAATGAAGAACCATCCCATTCTGCTTCACAAGGCCGAGAGCAAGTATTCAGTCACAACCTTGAATCCTTAAGTGATGAAGAGCCATTCAGGGGACCACGGCAAGAACAAAGAGGACAAGGTAACTCTAATGATTTTAGAGTTGAAATTCCAGAGTATGAAGGCAAGCTTGATCCAGAAGACTTCTTGGACTGGTTGCACACAGTGGAGAGAGCATTCGAATACAAGGACGTTCCAGAAGAAAAGAAAGTCAAGTTGGTGGCATTGAGACTACGTAAGTATGCTTCTTTATGGTGGACCAACTTATGTGCTAAGAGAGTTAGGGAATGTAAGACTAAAATCAGAACTTGGGAAAAGATGAAAACCAAGTTGAAGGCTAGATTTTTACCCCCCACGTATGTTCAAGATTGTTATTCACAACTTCATAATCTGAACCAAGGCAATCTTGGTGTTGAAGAGTACACTAGAGAGTTTGAAAAGCTTGTGATTAAATGTGATTTGCAAGAACCGGAAGAGCAAACGATTGTAAGGTACTTGGGAGGACTTGATCCTAGGTACTCTAATGTTGTTGAATTGCAAGCTTATACAACATTTGATGAGGTTTGCGTGCTTGCTCACAAGGTTGAGCAACAAAAGAAAGCTAAGCAAACTTTTAAGCCTCCACATCAAAGGCCTCCAATTCGGAGCCAACCTTTTAACAAGGGGAGTTCCCAACCGGTTTCTAAGCCACAAAATCCCTTTCCTTTCAATCCACAAAGAACCCAAGCACCACAAAAGCCCCCAGCACCCCCAATTCGACCAAACCCCAATCCTATGAGCACTAGAAGATGTTTCAAGTGCCAAGGACTAGGCCACATTGCTTCGGAGTGCCCAAACCACAAGGTAATCACCTTGGCCGACTGGAGAGCCGTGGATGATCAAGAAAAGGAAGGTGAAATAGAAGGTGAAATTGAAGAAGAACATGAGGAAAGTCAAGAAGAGGTTGAGGAGGAAGCTGATGAAGGAGAGATGCTAGTTTTGAGGAGAGTCTTGAACGGTCAAAAGAGCACCAAGGATGAACAAAGAGAAAACATATTTCACACCAGGTGCACGGTTCAAGGCAAGGTATGTTCGTTGATTATTGATGGTGGGAGTTGTGCAAACGTGGTATCCCTTACCATGATTAAAAAGCTAGGCTTACAAGCTACGGCCCATCCCCATCCCTACAACATACAATGGCTGAATCAAAGCAAAGGACTTCAAGTCAATTCACGGTGCCTCATTTCATTATCCATTGGTAAGAACTATCAAGACCAACTTTGGTGTGATGTTATACCTATGGATGCATGCCATGTATTGTTGGGAAGGCCTTGTTGTATGACCGAAGGGTGACCCATGATGGTTTCATAAACACATATTCCTTGTCTATGAGAGGCAAGAAGATTACTCTAAAACCATTATCACCATCCGAAATTCTCAAGAACAAACCCACAAAAGGCCATGAACAATCTGGTTGTTTACTCACTTTTAGTGAAACTATTTTGAGGGCTTCGAATCATGAATTCAAGGCTTTTAAGGAGTGGATCTTAACCATACAAGAAGAACCAGAATCCCCATTATCAACCCATCCATTTGCCAAATCACTCATCCAAGCATTCTGTCACTTGTTTCCAGAAGAGATACCCTCGGGTTTACCCCCTAAACGGGATATCCAACACCATATTGACCTCATTCCTGGTTCAGTTCTTCCAAATAAGCCAGCTTACAGAATGAACCCAAAGGAAACCATGGAGATTCAACGGCAAGTAGAGGAATTGATGTCAAAGGGACTTGTACGTGAGTCCTTAAGCCCCTGTGCCGTACCTGCTTTGTTGGTTCCCAAAAAGGATGGCAGCCAACGAATGTGTGTGGACAGTAGAGCCATAAACAAGATCACCATCAAGTATAGGTATCCTATACCTAGGCTTGAAGACATGCTGGACGAATTACATGGCTCTAAAGTCTTCTCTAAAATTGACCTTCGAAGTGGTTACTACCAGATCAGAATAAGGGAGGGAGATGAATGGAAGACTGCATTCAAGACTAAAGGAGGTTTATATGAGTGGCTAGTTATGCTATTCGGTCTTTCCAACACTCCTAGTACATTCATGAGGTTAATGAATCAAGTATTCAAACCCTATATTGGCAAGTTCGTGGTGGTTTACTTCGATGACATTCTTATCTATTCCAAGGATGAGCAAGTACATCAAAATCATCTCAATCAGATCATGCATGTCCTTGAGCGTGAGCAGTTATATGGTAATCTTAAGAAGTGTACCTTCTTTACCCATGAGGTTACATTCTTAGGTTACATTGTTTCTAATGAAGGCATTAAGGTTGATGAAGGGAAGATAGAGGCTATTCGCACTTGGCCTCAACCACAAAGTTGATGCATATTTCCATATGCATCATTTTTATTCAACTCCAATTTCAAAGAAGAAAAGGGTCAAAGAAGATCATGCATGGAAATGTACCTATTTGGTCTTCTTAAGTGAGTTCAAAGACTCACGACACTATGGAGAGGTTAAAAAGAGGTTAAACTTTGCTAGAAATTTGGTGCCGAATTCATCCCTACGGAACCCGATTTTTGTGACCATTTTTGGGCAAGCTCAAGTGGACCCACAACTTGAGGGCCCATGTGCTTTTGAAACTTAAGATGTCAGCTTTAAAATAAGCCCAATTTTATTTAATTTGGACATCATTTGATTGGGCAAAATATCACTCAAATATACGTTGTGCTGATCCAGTCCAGTCTGAGATAGGTGCATTGTTTGGGCCATAACTTTCAAACCGCTCATCCAAATTGAGCAAATGAGCCCATTCTGGAAAATAGACTTCCAGGGCTTTCTAACAAGCCCAAGAACGCGTGATTTGGACGAGTATTCTGGAAGTTATGCGCTGTTGAAGTTGAGGCAGTTGCAAGGATTAATGCTGGGAATATGAAGAGTCTTCGGTTACATATACTTGTGTGGCTGATGTTGTGCACGTTTTAGATGCTTCTAGATTGATGTAATCAGCTGCAAAAATCCTAGAATATTCCTTGTAACCTCCCCCACCCCTTTTATGATGAGTCTTTTCATTTTTCTTAGACTTTTTATTAGCTAGTTTTAATTGTTAGGAGTTATTTGAGTCCTTTGATTGTCTTTTGCTGAGTCTATAAAAAGGGGAGGGGCGTGTGAAGCTAATCATTCAGCATTGTAAGAGATTTCCAAAGTAATACAAGCACCTTTGAGAGTGATTCTCATTTGTGTCTCAAAATTCCTAGTTCTATATCGTGAATTTGGCTCATTCAAGTGGTGTTCTAGGTTCTCTTCC
>JAKOGI010003528.1:47500-50819 GCA_029747015.1 Carnegiea gigantea | reverse complement strand
TTTCTCACCTCCTAAGTATTAGTAATTTCGAAAACGTTTTAGCCCTTAAGTTGTGATGCCTATCAGATTAGAAGTAGTTAGATTAATTCAGAATATGATGACTGATTATGCATGCTTTATTTCGACTGAATTCAGCTTAGAGTACGCATGTTTAGGCTGCCGTAAAGGTGTTTAGAATTAAACTGATCATACGTCAGAATATGTTGCCTGAAGGTTTAGTTCAAAATGAGTTATGCATATTTAGATTCGATTCAAGTGAATTCAGTTAATACATGCCCAAAAATTTAGTTCGAAATAAGTTATGCATGTTTAGAATCGATTCAAGTAAATTCAGTTGATACATGCCTGAAAATTTGACTTGAATGGTAACTTCGACGTAATAAACAAAAGCCTTGAATCGTATTATGTTTAAGTGGCTTATTTAGATTTGAATAATGACTTCGATGTAATAAAAGAACATCTAGAATCGTATTATGCTTAAATGACTTAATTAGGCTTGAAATGTAACTTTGAAACAATGAATGAACGTCTCGAACCGTTATTTGTCTATTTAGTTGAATTACGCTTATGAAATAGCTTTGGAAATAGCATTTGAATGACAAACCGAGCATGTTTACCCCCCTTAACTGCAATACATGAATGTAATCGTGTTTCATGCTTAGTTATTTTAACTTAGCTCACTAAGTGTTTGTTTCAAGTTAAGGTCGAATGAATGTCTATATGCATATATGTGTGTGTGTGTGTGTGCATGTATGTGTGTGTGTGTGTGTGTGTGTGTGTATGGTTATAACCGTTGGTTATAGCACACTGCTAATTGTTATTTGTTTGATCGGTAAGTTAAGCATTGGTAAGTTACGTAAGTTTACATATCACTTTTCAGTATATCATGATGATTAGAATACTAAATTGTGAAATTGAAACCGAGATTGTAGTTGGATGGTTTGAGGTAGAGCTATGAGTGGTTCGAGGACCTGTGGTCGGTTGCTATGTGAGGAGGGAGTCTGGGTTGTGATTACCGCAATCGTGTGGATTGCGAGGCCATGTGTGGCTCATTGTGTTGTTGAAATGATTATGAAGTGCTTGAATGTATTATGTGCAAATCCCTCACCTTTTATGTTATTAAGATACATTATGCGTGTGAAGGTGTTGTTTTGAAAAAGGATGTTTCTTGTGTTTCAAAACAGTAGTAGTCATGACTATTAGCAATCAATGGCCTATTTTAGCTATACAAACTTTGTTTTGGGAGTGAACTCGCTTGAACGGGGGAATCCCTAAAGAATTTGATTGAAAAGAAAGTGCGATGTGTGAAAAAAAAGATTTCGCTGTGAGAGGCAGCAAAATTATTAGCCATTATGGCTCATATGCTTTCAATTGGCTAAGATAATGTGCTTCGGACAATATGTTATGAATGATGTTAGCCTAGGGGATAAGTCTTGGTACTAGGAGACCCTAGAAGACCCTGACGAGGGTAATGGTCCGATATGTTATATGTAGCCGTCCCGGGAGTAGGAGCTTAAGCGTGAGCATTAGGTCTCACTATGAGGCTGAGAATAGATCTCACCCAATCAGCACCCTGTAATGATCTTATGTCTGATGTATTTTCCTAATAAGCAAAGAAAAGCATATGGCATTTTGCCATTTTAAGTATTTCAGAAGAAAGATAGTTTCAAGGGCCATTAAGAGGGCAATTGAATGAAATATGAAAAGTTATAAGGGTCATTATGCGACCAATGCGAAAGAGATTTCCTTTAATGAAAACGAGCCTCAAAGAGGCTAAAAAAAGAGTTTTTATGAGCTTTAAGAGGCTAAGCAAAGTGTTTTCAAGAAAAGAAGAAAAGTTTTCTGCGCATGTTCTGTGCTTTTTTTATGAATGGAATGTGAATGAGATTTCAAGTAAGGCTAAGTAAAGTGTTTTGACAAGAAGAAAGAAAGATGCTTGTGCATATCATATGAATG
The DNA here is from genome assembly GCA_029747015.1 of Carnegiea gigantea. Lineage (NCBI taxonomy): Eukaryota > Viridiplantae > Streptophyta > Magnoliopsida > Caryophyllales > Cactaceae > Carnegiea > Carnegiea gigantea. The sequence goes on along the minus strand of JAKOGI010003528.1, from coordinate 48,863 downwards.
AGATCTAAGTAAGTATACTAATGAAAATAGAACTTTATGTGAACATTCCAAGTATAACTTTTGAATGAGATGCTAAGTAAGATACGATCATGAAAAAGAAAGCCTTATGATCATATTTCATGCATATCCTATGAATGAGATTTGAATGAGACTTGAAATGTGTGTGCCTCTTATGTATACCATATGAATGAAATGCCAAAAAAAGCATGATTATGAAAAGAGATAACGTTATGTGCACATTATATGAATGATGTTTCATGTATATTTTAAATGGAATGCTAAGAAGTTATATTATAAAAAGAAAGATCCCTATGCTTAGCCCTCAATGCTTGCTTACGTGCTTAACTGCTTGTTAGTAAAGGAACTTAGTCATTGAGGGATCTAGAAATATGTTTTAGTGGTTAAAATGAAGTTTATGTTTAGTAATCCTTCCATAAGGATTTTATGAATGCCTAATATTATAGTAAAGTATGAATACGTTTTATGTGACTATTAAAGATACTATTACTTGTAACGGTTTTGGTTTTAAGGGGGTCGAGGGACACTCACGGAGCGTGTGGTTGCTCATCCCACTACTCTTTCCCCTTTTCCCCCAAGTTTTCTTTGTGACAGAAAGAAGTTGAGTCAGCTATGTCAAGATGGAGTCTATTCTTGCTTGCAAGGTGTCATGTGTGCCTGCTTACGTCTTTAATGGAGTCATGTAAAGTATTCTTAGTTTGCAAATGTTTGTAAACAATTATTCTAGTTCATGTAATGCATATGGTATGAAGGTCACTTGGTATGGTCATATGAGCCAACCATCTAATTAGTTAGATGTTTTCTTAGTCAAAGTTAGTTATGATTTGGGATGTAAACCCCAATACTTCGGTTGTATGAACCGTTGAGTTGTATCTTTCAATTCTTCTTTATTAACGAACTATTCTGTTTGGTGTACTCCGAGCGAGTGGCTTGTTGAGTTACCAACTCCGGCGTGTAGCCGCTAAGCTTCCTTTAAATATTTCACGCTTTCGTTGATTTACAGGGATTTATTGTAAGACTTTTAGTCTGGAAACGATCAGTTTTTAGGCGAAACTCTGTCCGTTTTGCCATAAATTTAAAGCAAGAAGTTAGCAAAACGTAACGCTCCCAGCCTAGGGGCTGGGGGTGTTACACATAAATATAGATATAGATACACAAATGCATATACACAGATATATACATATATATACATATATAGATTAATATAGATATATACATATATATATCTATATATACATATATATATATATATATGTATACACATATACATATATATATATATATATATATATATATATATATATATATATCTACATATTTATATATATTTATGCATACACTTATA
>JAKOGI010003528.1:20000-42500 GCA_029747015.1 Carnegiea gigantea | reverse complement strand
AAGGATTAGAGCCACCAAAGAAAAATTATAAAGGAAAGACTCTAACCACCATTCTTAATTAAGAAATAAAAATGTAGAGTTTTTAGGAAGAAGATAACCTTTTGACTTTCATTTCGCAATCAACTCAAGCTGAGTATACATGGAGGGGAATAGGTCTATAAACACCCAAAATTAAGGGGATTAGTTGACACATTAGTCGGCAAAGTTGACCAATAGGTGGCATACAAAATGTCCTAGAAAAATAAATTAAAATGCTAAGATAATGACAACCATAATGAGTCGTATTTTTCCAGGATTCCTTCCCCACGTTTTAAGAGTCTTCTAAAATGTTCTACTCAACCAATGGGGGTGTTGCCAGTTGGAGCCTCCTCCTTGACGTGTTTAGATTCATCCCATATTAAGCAATCCTATGAATTATAGTTGGATCCACGTTAATAAGGCCAAATACTAGATTGCCGCAAAATTGGATTTTTGTGCACACTGTTCCTATTTTGGCCGTTTATTCCAAATTTAAAATCCAATGCCATATTTAGCTCATGGGGATCAAATAGACATCTTAGGCAATTGGCGAAACTTAGACTTGCATTAATTTGGCCTTATTAGATAGGATCCAAACTTAAGCGAATTTTAGTAATTTTACCAATAAAACCTATGCTGTAGGAGCTGGAGTTTTCATCACTTCAGGGAAATAAAATGCAACCTAATTAAGAAATTTATTACATTATTCTAAAGTAGATGACCTAAGCTTCCCAACGAAGCAAGGAACAACGCAATTATATGTCGTTTGGGTGGTGAAAAGCCAAGTCGAACCCGTATGTAATGCTGGAATGGAAACTTTCTTAAGCAAGGGAGGTTGATTTGAACTTTGGTATGGATAAGGGAGTAGCCAAGGCTTGGATTTGGACTTGGTGTGCATCAAGTGTCTTCATATACAAAGAATTATAAGGAAACAAAATGAAATGTAGGGCATAAAGAAATCAAACAGAGGTTTATAAAGGGTGGGAGAAGAACCAAAAAATAAAGAGAGCAAAATAAAGGAAAAACAAAAAATAAAGCATGAAGCAAATAGAGAAGAAGAAGACATTGAGAAAGAAGCATCAAAGATTTGAAGAAAATTCAACAGCAAGGTCCAGTCTTCGATGTCCATCGTCTCTCATCTATCTTCCAACTCTAGTGTGGCCAATCATAAAGGGTAATACACCTGGTGATGACAAAGGCTAAAGCAAGTCACGAAACAATAAGTTGAATCCTACCTAATTCTAACATCTTAATGCTTACATTGGGTCTTGACGGACCCACAAGCCAAATTTGGATCTTATTAGATCCTTGGTGTCAAGAGGCCACAAAATTAATAGATCCTTTTGGATCTCTGTTTCTATTAGAATCACAAACTTATGAATTACTGGACCTATAAAATGAGGGATCCTATCGGATCCTGGATTTTGTTAAACCCGTAAGATGATAAGATGGAGATGATGGCCTACCATAAACGTGTGTTATGCTAACACTCTACAAAAGTTCAAAAATCAGAAATTAAAAACGAGATGGATGGATAAATATAGATGGAGGAGTTAAAACAATAACATTTGTTTTAAATGAAATAGAGCCTTTTTATTTGGGATTTGATTCAAATCAAATAGGAATTCAATTGCTAAAATATTATTTTTAAGGAAAAAAAAGAAAAGAAAAGCAAGTGGGTTTCTATCATAAAGTAAATTTGGCCACATTGAAGTTTTGATTGTGTTTAATGGTCATTTGACCATGTTTGCTTTTAAAAGAAAAAGAAGATGAGGTTGTAAAACTATAAAGTGACTACCAAAAGGAAAACCAAATGGATAAAACGGTGTAAGTGGTAATGGGGGAAGGGCTTGGATTTTTGCTAGAAACAATCCAATTGTTGTTAAATCAATCTTGGGAAAAAAGGGTACAACCTGTGCAAATCGAAATTGCATAAAAGCTCACTCAATTGCATTTTTTTAAGGTTAGTGTCTCATTCAGGTGGATGGAGCCTTGATTATCTGTATTGGTTAAGCACAGACCGAAATAAAATATCCAAGTACTTGAGGCTAGAAGTCATGACAAGCCGTCGATTATTTCGAAGAGGTTATCGGGTCAATTGCTCCACACCCAAAAGTCTCAAAGCAAGCTAAATGAACCCAATTTAAAATCCTATCTTCACAGAAATTGAGGACGACAAGTGATTTTTGATTGCACCATATTTGCCTAAACAAAATGTCCCAATCTTCCTTAAAAAGGAGCCGATTTTCTCAAATTTGAAAGTCCATAAAATGGACCAAAACCTTATTTATGTTCCCCCTCTCTCGCAAAAGACTAGAATTACATTTTTGTGACCCTTGTTTACACATTACGTAAACAAACAAAACAAAAGCCAAAAATCAAATCTTTTTCATGTCATAAGTCCACGAATGAACTAAATCCAAGCCAAATAACTAAGCAAGCTCACTAAACTTTTTCCATCCAATTTGATTCAGGCCTCCAAATAATTTTGGGTCAAGAGCTACGTCGATTTGATACCACTGTGGTATGTAGGAAACCTACAAATAAATTTCGAGTGCAATCACATGCCAAAGAAATATTAATGGGGTGACCTCGGTAAGGGTTAAGTCAGTAAATAAAAATTTTGAAATGGCTAAAAATATAATATAACCATCACAAATAAGAAATCAAATGTCAAAATCAAATTAAACTGTGGCTATTAACTTAGCTCAAATAAATAAAATTAAATCAAAAGAATGGCTATTAATTTAAATAAATAAAATTAAATCAAAATAATGGCTATTAATTTAGCTTAAATAAATAAAGTTCAAGGCCAAAAATCAAATTAAGTTATGGCTATTAACTTAGCCCAAATAAATTAAAATCAAATCGAATGGTTATTTACTTAACCAAAATAAAACACAAACCAATTCAAATAAAATTATAATAACTGTAGTTGGTTTGATCCTCTGTAAAAGAGGTAAGTAGGCAGGTCACAACAAAAATGAGTACAAGCTAAATTCAAAATCAAATAAAGTTACCCCTTCTCTAACCTATGCATGAAGAATGTGTATGTGTAGTACCTTATCAAGAAGGTGCCTATATGATGACTATCTAATGTGACTTTTCGGGTATTGGTGAAGTGGCATCAAGAACATGACAAGTGTCAACCTAAATTAAATAAAAATTTTAATTATTTAACCCAAAACAAAAGAAGAAATGTTAAACAAAATTAGTTGAAATCAAGAGGTGGTCTCCTGGAAAGAAAATGTTAAGGAGGTCTATCCTCTTGAACAGGGCCATACGTTTTTGTATGTCAGAAAGTCGTGTTATAAATTTATATTTATTTATTAAATTTTTGCTCAATATAATTTTTGGCATGCCCGGTGGGACCCTATTTTCCTTTTCATATCCGATTCATTCATGTTGATTAATACTTAATGTTTTTATTACTTTTGTTTTGTTTCTGTTTGTTTCTACAAAAAAGAGGCAGCTTGAGTTGCCATCAATTTCAACAAGCTTTCCATCACGATTGTTGCTACGCATATGATGCCTAAGTTAAGGAGAAACATGTAAATGGTTCTCGTAGTAGGACCACGATCCATCCTTATCGAATTTCCATTGGTAAATTCAATAGAACCACCTTGAGTCCTCGAAAGGGCAAGCAGGCTCATCACTAAGGCTGATTAGACCATTGACGAAGAAGGAGGTCAAGAACTTGAAGCGCAACAAGCGCAGGAGTGACAAGTGTCACGCCAAGTCCAAGACATCCAAGCTAGCTCCGTCTTAGCCTTGGGGTTAGCTAAAGCAACTTTGATAAGGGCTTCTTAATAAAGACCATCCTTCATGGCATAGTCCTCATTGGTTATACTACTCAACCTGTTGGCAGCTCCTTACTCGAAGTAAGTTCCAACTTAGAGGGGAACCGTAACAAGAGAGGCATCGACAAACAAAAAAAAATTATCGACCTAGATAAGCTCAAGTCCATAATATAGCCCTGAGGCAAGCTCTGGCTCCCACCTAAGCCTTAAGGAATGTTTGGATCCCTACATCCACTAAGAAGGGGGGAAATCTACGTAGAAAACCCCAATCTTAAAGAACCCCTCTAAGCTATTTGGGGAAGAAACCTCACTAGTCAAAAAGGCACCTCTATTCTTCTCAACAAGGTAGATATTCATTGGGACTATCCCTATTGATATTCTCATAGCTGACTTAATGACAACCTCATGTTTAGAGGGGGAACAACCCCTATAATTTCAAAGGCTAAATTTGTCAACCCTTTTGTCTCAAACACCCCTATTATGTTGCCAAGACATTTATGTGTTCAGGAGGTTACCCCTTCTTGGGTTTCCACAAAATCCAGAAGGATGTTGGCTTCTAGTGAAAGTGACTTGACCTTAGAAGGCACCGAATCATAAGCATACAGTGGCTCAATCACAGGATCAAGGGCCAAAGCATTAACATATACTATGGTGACCTTACAATCTTTGGTTAGCATTACCGATCAAGGCAATTCCCAACTCGGAAAACAAGACAAGGTAACAAGTCCTTTTTTTTTGACCATATAACTCTCTTATAAGAAGAAGAGTGGAGAGTTGTCTACCTGCAAGGCCAAATTATCTATTACGATCATGCTAAAAACATGCAAGTCTTAGTGACTACCACTCCAACTCTTGAGCAATAATGGCAATAACTGCAAAGGGAACTTAACGAAAAAGAGGTTGCAATCGCTGACCTTGCCAGTTGCCTTGAAAATAGAGAGTGCAAAGTTAATGAGGTTAGTAGCACCAACATAGTTATCACTCAGTAAGATATCAAGGAGTCAATAGCCCAAGGGGTTAGAAAGCACCAAGTAGCTATGATTGCCCTAGTGTCAGGATATAGGAAACCCCATCCAAGTTACTATGACTCAGTTTCTTTCCCCAAAGATTATCAAAAGTTATGCTTTGAAAGTTCGAGCGAATAAAATGGTCACCCCACGAACATTTTACCCAATTTTACTCAGCATATAGCACAACTGCCTTAAATGACAGATTATTCATTAAGCAGTTTACACAATCCCTCAAAGGGATAACTTTAGCTGGTATACTCAGTTTTAGCCTAAGTCAATTCACACTTGGAATGACCTCCAAAAGGCATTCATGGCTCAATTCGTGAGTTAAAAATGAAGGGTTCTCTTGATAGATCTGACTCACACATTGCGAAACCCCGACCCCCTCTCTTTCTTCTTCTTCTTCTTCTTCCCATTCCCCTGCTCTGCTTTCCCCTGTTCTTCCTCTCCTCCTTCGTTTACCGCCACGCACGCCGGAGCCGATCGCTGACCTTGAGCCCAGTCGACCCCCCGTGCCTGCTTCTTCTTCCTCTTTCATGCACGACACCCCCTCTCTCCCCTGTTCCTCACCTCCTCCTTCGCTTCTCCTCCTTCCGCGCACCATGACCGGCGAAACCAAGCCCCAACCCAAGCAACCCAAGAGCCGACCAACCTTCTACGCATGGCTGACCCAAAATTCGGGCATAGGTAGGGCTGATTTTGGCGAAGGACCGACCAAACACCGGCGAATTCGGTGCATGCACGGTGAGATTCGAACACTCTTGCCTTTACAAATTGAATCCTTGGTTTAATTCCCTTCAATTCATGCTGATTGTGCTTAAATTCTTAAAAAATTACAAGTTAGGGTTTTGGGTTTGATGATGGTCGTGTGTCACGCGAAGAACAGAGGGGATTCTGAGCTTTGGGTGTTCAAATTTAGCTTCAATCCAGTCAGTTTGCATGCATATAGCTTGAATTCGAGGTGGGTAAACCTTTAATCCCTCCTATTTTAAGGATTTCAAATAATAGTTATATGAATCAGTTTACTGAATTGGTAGATTGGATTGTTGTTGTATGAATTCGATTGTATGTGTGGGCAAACAAATGAATTTAAGCATTGCTATGCTAGGGCAGAACCAATGTATTCCTGAAAGGTTGCCAGATGTTTTAAAATCGTGGCTTTTATGATTTAGAACTGCATATAACTCTCTAAACTTGCTCTCAATTTTCATATCAAACCAGTTAGCATCGAAGATCGTTTGGGAACATTTTAAGCCTTTAGTTTATCCTCACACGCATCTTGAGTTTAAAATGGAGTTTTCAAATGAATCTAGCTTACATTTATTGCTAATCATAGCATTTAAGTTAGAAACGAAGTTGTTTTTATGATTTAGCAATCCTATTACGCTTATACGAAGCTTTCAAGTTAGAATCAAAGTCGCTTTATGATTAGGCAACCTTATTATGTTTATAAAGAACCCTTAAGTGAAAAACGAAGTCGTTTTACGATTTAGTAAACTTATTGTGTTTATACGAAGCATTCAAGTTAGAAACTAAGTCATTTTACGATTTAGTAAACGTGTTACGTTTATAAGAAACTTTTAAGTTTAAAGTGAAGTCGTTTTACAAGTTAATAAACGTATTACGTTTATACGAAACTTTTAAGTCAAAAATGAAGTCGTTTTACAAACTAGCAAACGTTTTACATCTATAAGAAGTTCTTAAGTTAAAAACGAAGTCATTTTGCGAGTTAGTAGCTGTATTACGTTTATATGAAGCTTTTCAGTTAGAAACGACAACGTTTTATGACTTAACAAGCTTATTACGTTTTAAGAAGCTTTGAAGTTGCAAAGGAAGTTGATTTATGTGTTAATAGACTTATAACGTTTATGAGAAGCCTTTAAGCTTCGAACTTAGTTTGAATTAAGCATTAACTAAACACGTTATGTTTCAAACGAGTTGCGATTTACGATTTAGCATACATATTACATTTAAAGGAAGCTTTTAGCTAAAAAGCGAAGTCGTTTTATGAGTTAGCAATCGTTTTACGTTATTAAGAAGTTTTTGAGTTGAAAATGAGATCGTTTTACGATTTAGCAACCCTATTATATTTATACGAAGCATTTAAGTAAGAAATTAAGTCGTTTTACAATTTAGTAAAGCCTTTTATGTTTGTCAGAAGTTTTTAAGTTACTTATGAAATCGATTTACGTGTTAACAGGTCTTATTTTATTTATAAGAAGCTTGTAAGTTTAGAACGAAGTCGTTTTACAAACTAACGAACGTATGGTGTTATTAAGAAGCTTTTAAGTTGAAAACGAAACCGTTTTACGATTTAGTAAACTTATTGCGTTCATACGAAGCATTCAAGTGAGAAAATAAGCCGTTTTATGACTTGGTAAACGTGTTACCTTTATAAGAAACCTTTAAGTTTAAAATAAAGTCGTTTTAAGTATTAACCAACTTACTGCCCTTATAAGAAGCTTTTAAGTCTAAAAGGAGATCGTTTTATGAGTTAATAAACATATTACATTTATATGAAGCCTTTAAGTAGAGACGAAGTCGTTTTCAAATTCGTAAACGTATTTTACGAAGCTAGTTTACACGCAAGCAAATTTACTTCAATTATGAAAAGCTTTTAGACTATTCACGAAATTGATTTACGAGTTAGTAAACTTGGCTTGTATCATGTTCATACCTTTCGCGTTTGAAAGATTATAATGAGCGTAAAAAGGGCAACTGAAGGTGATTATTTACGAATCCTAGCTTTCAAGTGCACGCTAGTAACTACCAAGTTTTGAATCGTGAGTTGGTACACTCACCATGTTTCTAAGAGGCCTTTCTCGTTGTTTGCCTTAAACTAAAGTTGTAAGAAAATTATGTTTTCATGTTTTAAGTTCATAAAACCCATATATGAATACATATAAGCATGTTTATCTACCAAGTATGTATGTGTATGAATGTTATAAGTTCCTAAGATATATACATGAATAAGTATAAGTACGTATGTGTACAAATGGTTATGTTTATGTCTACGTGTACGTGGAGGGGCTACTCTAGAAACTTTAAGCTTAAGTCTGAGACTCAGGGATGGTGGCTTAGTTCCCACCTAGTATCACATATGTTACGTTATGATAGATTCCGGGTGGTGGTTTGATTCTCGCCTGAAGTCTAAGTATGAAAATTATGTCTCAGCATAGTATGATGTCTGTCCGGATAGGCGTATGTTACCGCTCGAGTTTGGCCGACTCAGGATGGCAGTAACAAAGTACCTCTAAGAGTCTAGCCTCCTCATTTACGTGAATAAGTTGCTATGTATGATTTTCGGTAAGTGAAACTTATGCGTAAAGCCCCTTTTTATGCTATGTTTCCGGGTTTACGTAACTTTATTATGTTAAGTCAACGCATTACGGTTTCTTCTAAAGTTAAGCCTTTTGGTATGATTATTCCTTCACTCGGTTTATGGTTCGAATATGATGTATTATGTGAAAGCTCTTCAACTAAAATGAATTACGAAAGGCTTGCGTAAGTTAATATGTATTTTAAGTATGTTTTGGGAGAGAGGGTTTACTCACTGAGCGGTGGTTGCTCATTCCCATTACTTTTCCCCTTTTCCCAGATCCACAGGTATGTGATTGACGCATGGAGTGCAACAAGGATGGACTTGCTTGGTTTGATTATGACGTGACTATGTAATATTGATTATGTTTGTAAGGTTATGTAATAATTTATCTTTTGTAAGGTTTATGAAAAATAGAAAGCTCTGTATACTCCGGGCGTGTGGCCCGTAGAGTTGTGAACTCTGGCGTGTTGTTGGTGTTATTTAGTACCTTTTTGAATTGTAGGGATGTAATGTAAGGCTTAGGCCTGGGGAAATGGTCAGTTTTCAGGGAAAACTCTGCCCGTTTTGCCCCAGAAATTAAGAAAATCCTAACATTCCTAGCCCTAAGGTTAAACTCAAGACCCAATTATGTTATAGTGGCTTAAGTTTTAAATATTAAGTCTCAATGGGTAATGTTTCAAATAGTTTTAAGCAAGTTGCCTTAACAGTCTTTCCCCAGGTGAAGGCTGTGGCATGTAACACGACCCGCGTGAGGCCGGGGGTGTTACATTTGATGGTATCAGAGTTATAGGGTTTTATAAAATAATTAAAAAAATGAGATTTGACTCGCCGATATGTTTTTATGTGCTAGGAGTTATATGTAATGTGCTACGTGTTATGTGCTATGCGATGTATGTTGTATATTAAGTGTTAAGTGTTAAGTGCTAAATTGTTGTAAGCTTACTAGCAGGGAGTTGATGGAAATTCCTATATAAGTAGTATATGTATATGGTGCACATAAGTGACCTGGAGTCTTAGTACGAGTGCAGGAGTTAAGATAGTATACAATATGTCGGAAGAGAGGCAAAATCCCCCTCCACCTCCGCCTCCAAATGATGGGATGGAGATGCTCATTAAATTTTTGAAGCTTAAGCCACCTACATTTGACGGAGCACCAGACCCAATTCAGTATGAGCACTGGAAGAGGAAGATTGAGGGATTGTTTGAGGTTATGGAGTGTCCTGCTAATTATAAGATGAAGTTCGCAGCTCACTTGTTTGAGAAAGATGCTAGCTTTTGGTGGGATACGGTTAAGCCAAAAGAAGGCGAACAACCACTAACTTGGGCAGAGTTCAAGGGGTTATTAGATGAAAAATACTATCCTAAGGTGGTAAAATGGGCTAAGGAGCAGGAATTTTTGAACTTAAAGCAAGGAAAAATGCCAGTTATTGAGTATATGATGAATTGAGTAGGTCTGCTCCTCATCAAGTGGCGAATAAGGAAATGACTCCTCCAATCTTACAGCTCCATGATGTGTATGAAAGTTGCTAAGAAATCTTTCTTTAAGTACTTCCTTTTTGTATAAGTATATATGGATTTATTTCGCATCATGTGACCAAAGCGTATAAGTTTCGAGGACGAAACTTTTTATAAGTGGGGGAGAAATGTGAAACCCCGACCCCCTCTCTTTCTTCTTCTTCTTCTTCTTCCCATTCCCCTGCTCTGCTTTCCCCTGTTCTTCCTCTCCTCCTTCGTTTCCCGCTATGCACGCCGGAGCCGATCGCTGACCTTGAGCCCAGTCGACCCCCCGTGCCTGCTTCTTCTTCTTTTTTCATGCACGACACCCCCTCTCTCCCCTGTTCCTCACCTCCTCCTTCGCTTCTCCTCCTTCCATGCACCACGACCGGCGAAACCGAGCCCCAACCCAACCAACCCAAGAGCCGACCAACCTCCTACGTGTGGCTGACCCAAAATTCGGGCATAGGCAGGGCTGATTTTGGTGAAGGACCGGCCGAACACCAGCAAATTCGGTGCATGCACGGTGAGATTCGAACACTCTTGCCTCTATAAATTGAATCCTTGGTTTAATTCCCTTCAATTCATGCTAATTGTGCTTAAACTCTTTAAAAATTACAAGTTAGGGCTTTGGGTTTGATGATGATCGTGTCTCATGCGAAGAACAGAGGGGATTCTGAGCTTTGGGTGTTCAAATTTAGCTTCAATCCAGTCAGTTTGCACGCATATAGCTTGAATTCGAGGTGGGTAAACCTTTAATACCTCCTATTTTAAGGATTTCGAATAATAGTTATCTGAATCAGTTTACTGAATTGGTAGATTGGATTGTTGTTGTATGAATTTGATTTTATGTGTGGACAAACAAATGAATTTAAGCATTGCTATGCTAGGGCAGAACCAATGTATTCTTGAAAGGTTGTCAGATGTTTTAAAATCGTGGCTTTCATGATTTAGAACTGCATATAACTCTCTAAACTTGCTTTCGATTTTCATATCAAACCAGTTAGCATCGAAGATCGTTTGGGAACATTTTAAGCCTTTAGTTTATCCTTACACGCGTCTTGAGTTTAAAATGGAGTTTTCAAGTGAATCTAGCTTACATTTATTGCTAATCATAGCATTTAAGTTAGAAACGAAGTTGTTTTTATGATTTAGCAATCCTACTATGCTTATACGAAGCTTTCAAATTAGAATCAAAGTCGTTTTATGATTAGGCAATCTTATTATGTTTATAAAGAGCCCTTAAGTGAAAAACGAAGTCGTTTACGATTTAGTAAACTTATTGTGTTTATATGAAGCATTCAAGTTAGAAACTAAGTCGTTTTACGATTTAGTAAACGTGTTACGTTTATAAGAAACTTTTAAATTTAAAGTGAAGTCGTTTTACAAGTTAATAAACGTAATACGTTTATACGAAACTTTTAAGTCAAAAATGAAGTCGTTTTATAAACTAACAAACGTTTTACGTCTATAAGAAGTTCTTAAGTTAAAAACGAAGTCATTTTGCGAGTTAGTAGCCGTATTACGTTTATATGAAGCTTTTGAGTTGGAAACGACAGCGTTTTACGACTTAACAAGCTTATTACGTTTTAAGAAGCTTTGAAGTTGCAAAGGAAGTCGATTTATGTGTTAATAGACTTATAACGTTTATGAGAAGCCTTAAGCTTCGAACTTAGTTTGAATTAAGCATTAACTAAACACGTTATATTTCAAACGAGTTGCGATTTACGATTTAGCATACATATTACATTTAAAGGAAGCTTTTAGCTAAAAAGCGAAGTCATTTTATGAGTTAGCAATCGTTTTACGTTATTACGAAGTTTTTGAGTTGAAAACGAGATCGTTTTACGATTTAGCAACCCTATTATATTTATACGAAGCATTTAAGTTAGAAATTAAGTCGTTTTACGATTTAGTAAACCCTTTTATGTTTGTCAGAAGTTTTTAAGTTACTTATGAAACCGATTTACGTGTTAACAGGTCTCATGTTATTTATGACACGCTTGTAAGTTTAGAACGAAGTCATTTTACAAACTAACGAACGTATTATGTTATTACGAAGCCTTTAAGTTGAAAACGAAATCATTTTACAATTTAGTAAACTTATTACGTTCATACGAAGCATTTGAGTTAGAAAATAAGTCGTTTTACGATTTGGTAAACGTGTTACCTTTATAGGAAGCCTTTAAGTTTAAAGTAAAGTCGTTTTAAGTATTAACCAACTTATTGCCCTCATAAGAAGCTTTTAAGTTTAAAAGGAGATCGTTTTACGAGTTAATAAACGTATTACGTTTATACGAAGCCTTTAAGTAGAGACGAAGTCGTTTTCGAATTCGAAAACGTATTTTACGAAGCTAGTTTACACGCTAGCAAATTTACTTCGATTATGAAAAGCTTTTAGACTATTCACGAAATCGATTTATGAGTTAGTAAACTTGGCTTGTATCATGTTCATACCTTTTGCGTTTGAAAGATTATAATGAGCGTAAAAAGGGCAACTGAAGGTGATTATTTACGAATCCTAGATTTCAAGTGCACGCTAGTAACTACCAAGTTTTGAATCGTGAGTTAGTACACTCACCATGTTTCTAAGAGGCCTTTCTCGTTGTTTGCCTAAAGCTAAAGTCGTAAGAAAATTATGTTTTCATGTTTTAAGTTCATAAAACCTATATATGAATACGTATAAGCATGTTTGTCCACCAAGTATGTATGTGTATGAATGTTATAAGTTCCTAAGACATATACATGAATAAGCATAAGTACGTATGTGTACGAATGGTTATGTTTATGTCTATGTGTATGTGGAGGAGCTACTCTAGAAACTTTAAGCTTAAGTCTGAGACCCAGGGATGGTGGCTTAGTTCCTGCCTGGTCTCACATATGTTACGTTATGATAGATTTAGGGATGGTGGTTTGGTTCCCGCCTGAAGTTTAAGTATGAAAATTATGTCTCAGCATAGTATGATGTCTGTCCAGATAGGCGTATGTTGCCGCTCGAGTTTGGTCGACTCGGGATGGCAGTAACAAAGTACCTCTGAGAGTCTAGCCTCCTCATTTACGTGAATAAGTTACTATGTATGATTTTCGGTAAGTGAAACTTATGCGCAAAACCCATTTTTATTCTATGTTTCCGGGTTTACGTAACTTTATTATGTTAAGTCAACGTATTACGGTTTCTTCTAAAGTTAAGCCTTTTGGTATAATTATTCTTTCACTCGGTTTATGGTTCGAATATGATGTATTATGTGAAAGCTCTTTAACTAAAATGAATTACGAAAGGCTTGCGTAAGTTAATATGTATTTTAAGTATGTTTTGGGAGAGAGGGTTTACTCACTGAGCGGTGGTTGCTCATTCCCATTACTTTTCCCCTTTTCCCAGATCCACAGGTATGTGATTGACGCGTGGAGTGCAACAAGGATGGACTTGCTTGGTTTGATTATGACGTGACTATGTAATATTGATTATATTTGTAAGGTTATGTAATAATTTATCTTTTGTAAGGTTTATGAAAAATAGAAAGCTCTGTATACTCCGGGCGTGTGGCCCGTAGAGTTGTGAACTCCGGCGTGTAGCCGTAGAGTTGTTGGTGTTATTTAGTACCTTTTTGTATTGCAGGGATGTAATGTAAGGCTTAGGCCTGGGAAAATGGTCAGTTTTCAGGGGAAACTCTGTCCGTTTTGCCCCAGAAATTAAGAAAATCTTAACATTCCTAGCCCTAGGGTTAAACTCAAGACCCAATTATGTTATAGTGGCTTAAGTTTTAAATATTAAGTCTCAATGGGTTATGTTTCAAATAGGTTTAAGCAAGTTGCCTTAACAGTCTTTCCCCAGGGGAAGGCTGTGGCGTGTAGCACGACCCGCATGAGGTCGGGGGTGTTACACACATGCTAGAGGCCAAAAAACAGTGTTAATGGCTTCACTACAGTATGGAGGTGTCTTAGCTTGCAATTCCCAAAAAAGCTAAGCTAGCAATTGACAGCACAAATTTGTGCTAACGACTTACACCCTCAAATTGCTGCATGCGTTGGCGTTACAAAGTCTTAACACTTTGATGCCTTCATGTCTAAGGCAAGCAATGTAAAAAGACGACTTACTCGCCATAAAAGTACACAGCTATTTGCACTAAAATTATGATATTTTTACAGCATTTCTGGGCCTAATTTAGCTCTTAATAATTATGCATTTTAGATTTTTGTTTGAGTTTTTATTATTTTGTAGGTCTTACCAAAAATCAGAAAGATGTAGAAAAAAAAACGAAAAAGGAATAGTAGGGCTGGTTGCACATCAAATTCACCATGCCCATTCTATCCCCTGCCCCAAAAGTAAGGAAAAAATAAAATAAAAACAAACCCATCACCCCTTTGCTCGTACCCCTCTCATGTGCCCAATTCTTACCATCCCCCCAGTCTCATTTCTCTTTCTCTTTCCTTCCAAGCACATACACCTCCGTTTCCCTGTCATTTTCTTTGCACCATCATCAGCATCATCTTCATCGCCACCTTCCACCCTCACCAATGCACACCGGCTTTTAACCATCATCAGACCACACCATCATCGTTTGTGCTTTCATTCATGTACTATGATCCACCAGATCGGTCACAAATGTTAACTGCCACAATCCACCACCTTTATCATCTTCATCGTCCATGACACCCTAAAATTGATGGCTAAGAAAAAGAGGAGCAACATAAAAGCAAAGGGTTGTAGTCGCAAAAGGAGAGATTATAAGTAGGGGTTCTTAAATTCTTAATTTTAGTTTTAATTTCAATTTTAGATTAGATTTTCGAGTTTCATTTTAGGGTGTAGTTTTGATTCATTCTATTATGTTATTTATTTTGATTTCAGATGCATTTTCGGGTTGACGATTTTATGTAATCAGATGATGCATCCTTTAAATTTCTAGTTGAAATGAGTTGAATTTGCGATTTGTGGCCTTACATTTGCTTAATTCTTCGCCTAGTTTTGTTGTTCTTCCTTCCCTTATTTTTACTCTATTTGAAGCCGTTTAATGGCATTTCTGTCATTTTTTTATGAGCATCAAAGCGTAGTTTTGACGAGGACAAATCTATAGTTCATTCAATTGTTACATAGACTTAGTTTTCAGTCAAAATTTTACCCTGAATTTCCTTATTTCTTCATCTTTTTCGTCCTCTATGTCTCGATTCAGGCTTGACTTTGTGACCTCTATTTATGTGGCTGAGGATTGGGCTGAGTTTCCTAATGTCCTGCTGGGCTCCTTGATTCCTCTCCCCTATTTCTCGTTCTATAAATTTTTAATCTAAATTATGGCATTGTTTTCTGGGTTCAGATATAGGCAAGCTCCATGATTGGAGATGACACAGAGCATAGGTTGAGCTCTCATTAAGTAGGGATGCCCTGTTTCCTCCTTCCTATCATATCTCTTTCTACTTCTAGGTTTTGTTTCCATATTCTAATGCTATGGTTAAAGTGTTCGGTGTGCTTCTGCTTTAGTTTGGAAGATGTTAGACTAGGATTCATTTAGTGAGCTCAGATCCTACAAGATTAGGTCAAATCAAACCAACTTTGGATTGCTTTTGTTTTAGGTTTATTTCACTGTCCTTATTCATCTAATTTTGCTCATAATATAGGTCACTGATTTTTCATTTGCAACTTCGTGCTTGCTTTAGTTACTTAGTTAACGTTATGATGGAGGTCCATTGATGGCGAATCATTTCGGCCCTAAACCATCTAAGGAAATCTAAGTGCTAGCACCGATGTCTATATTTTGGTCCAAGCTTTGTTAGGGCAAAATTCAAAACACTTGGGTTTGATTCAAAGAATAAGCCTGGTCTAGTGCATCTGATCTCCTAAACCTTTATGAGGTTTAGAACCATTCTTTTACGTAAGATGTTAGCTAGCATCCTCAAACATCTAACCATGAATAGAAATCTAGGTCAAGTCAAGTGATCATAGAGTTTCAGTAGCCACAAGTCAACTGTTGTAGTTTTGGCTCTAAACTAACCAAGTTTGTGTTTCTATTTGATTTCCTTCCCTAAACATAGTTTAGGCTCGTTTTTTTCACATAGGGCATTTATTAGCATTCTACTAAACTCATCAATCTCCTAAAATTAAGTCTAAATCAAGTGGAGGATAGGCAACCACATTGCTCAATTTTAGCGCTAACCCGAGTGTCTAATTCAATTTGAATATGTCACGGCTTTGCCTTTCAAGAGAAGCTCTGAGGACTTGCCTTCTTGCTGGCTCAAGGAGCCAAGAGCATAATCATTGAGGATTTTGCAGCTTTATAAATCAAGTTGGCCACCAGGAGAAGTGATAGAGATTTATTTACATTCTGATTGGATAACCATAAAGTAACTTGCTATGGTAGCCATTTTTCTCTCTTCCATGTGTAGGTGGATCACTTAGGAGCTAATTGTCATGTTCAATCATAACTTTATCCTTAAAGCAACTTGTTTAGCTAGACTCATCGAATGTATTTAGCTGGGACTAAGCATACTTTGCATTATGATTAGTTTAAGCTAGTTTAAGGGTTTCCTAAGTGTTAAGGAAGCACCCTACCAACTTGGCAACAAGGTGGGATGTGTATTAATACGTGCTTGCTAGCGTATTGTAATCAAATCATTGAATTTGAAGAGAGAAGTATAGCTTTATTCTTTAAACCCAAAACTATCCTCGCTTGGGCTGAGTAAGGAGGTGATCTAGTGAGTCATAGCTCTTCATTTAGCGGTAGTTTCTATATCCAAAGTGAGGTTAAGGCCCTAATTACATTCTTGTTGATGATTCTATATCCAAGAGTGGCATTAGTTTCCATATATCTCATTCTATCCATCTCGGGCTCCTTGGATCCCCTTTCAGTTTTGCATTCTGTTTTGGATTTGCTTGCATTTAGTTTTGGATTATGAGTTAATCCTCAGTAGAATACATTATTTTGAGTATCAAAGTTAACATTTCTCCATGACCTTGAACCACAACCCAAACACATTGCCTCTGCCTGAACACAATCAAAATACATAGCCCTAATTTTGATCCAACTTCAGTCATGAGTGCTAGCATGACTTTGGAAGAATAGTTTGAAGCTCTTATGCAAAATTGTGAGGCTATCATGCCTAATAATGAAGAACTAAAGAAATATGATGAGTATTTGAGGCACCAACTTGGTGAATCAATGAAACAAAAAATGAAGACCCTTCCTAGCTCTTCTAGTTTCTACCCAAAAGGAAGAAAGTAAAAGCGACAACCATCCTTTGGTTTCTTCTAGTGAGAAGCAATCTCAAAGGAGACCTAGAAAAGGGAGAAGGTACCAACCCAACCGTAATGACTAACATCCCAGAGTTTGAAGGCAAGCTAGACCCGAGTGACTTCTTATGGTGGCTACATGTGGTTGAAAGAGTTTTTGACTTTAAAGAGATTCTAGAAGGAAAAAAAAAAGATAAAACTTATTGCTTTCAAGCTTAGAAAGCATGCATCTCTTTGGTGGACTAACCTATGTGCTAAGAGAGTTAGAAAAAGAAAAGAAAATATTAAAACTTATGGAAAATGAAGTCCAAACTTAAGTACCATTTTCTACCCTCTTCTTACCTTTAAGATAATTACTCCCAATTACACTATCTAACCCAAGGATCCACAAGTGTAGAGGAGTACGCTAGAGAGTTTGAGAAACTATTGGTCAAATGTGACCTATAAGATGTTGAAGATCAAACCATAGTTAGGCACTGAGGAGGACTTGATCCTAGGCATGCTAACATGGTTGAATTGCAGCAATACTCAACCTTTGATAAGGTTTATGTCCTAGCTCACAAGGTTGAACAACAAACGAAAGCCAAGCCCTATAAAAGAGACTTTCATAAACCTCCACCCTAGAGCCAACCTTTTAACAAGGCATTTTCACCACATAAACCCACGGCATTACCCCCTTCTACCCCGCTAAAACCCAAGCTCCACCAAAAAGCTTAGCACCATAGAATAGACCAAACCCCAGCCCTATGAACACTAAAAGGTGTTTTAAGTGCCAAGGTCTTGGTCATATTACCTTAGACTGTCCAAACAGAAAGGCTATCACCTTGGGCGAGTGGGAGTGGGTGAAGGAAGAGGAGAATGAGGAGGAAAAGAAGGTGTATTTGATGGAGGGTCAAAAGGAGAATCAAGAGGAGCTTGTGGAGGAAGCTGATGAAGGTGTCATGCTAGCTTTGAGATGAGCATTGAATGGACTTAAAGGGACCAAGAAAGAACAACGAGAGAACATCTTCCACTACCGATGCACTGTCCAAGTGCAAGTTTGCTATCTAATCATTAATGGAGGAAGTTGTGCTAATGTGTCTCATGTAGCATGGTGTAGAAACTCAATCTCTATGTCTCAGCTCACCCTCACCCATACAACATCAAATGGCTCAATTAAGGTAAAGGCTTACAAGTTAATTCTAGATGCTTGATTTCTTTCTCCATTGGTAAGAACTACCAAGATGAGCTTTGGTGACACATTAATCCCATGGATGCATGTCACATTCTATTGGGTAGACGGTGCTCATTTGATAAGAAGGTAATACATGATGGTTACCTAACACTTATACCTTTTCCAAAGATGGGAAGAAGATTACCCTTGCCTCTCTAATCCCTTGCCAACTCCACAAAAACAAACCATAAAAGAGCCATGAGCACTCGAATCTCTTCCTCACTTATAGTGAACTATTATTAAAATCTTCTTACTATGAGTTTACAGCTTTTAAGGAGTGGATTCTCACTGTATTAGATGAGTGTGAGAGCTCTGCCCCAAGCTATCCCTTGGCCATTTCACGTGTTAAGCATTTCATCCATGTCTTCCCTAAAGATATTCCCTCTCATTTACCCCTTAAAAGAGTCGTCCAACACCACATGGGCCTTATTCTCATAGTCATATGTCCAAATAAACCAGCCTATAGGATGAATCCTAAGGGGACCATGGAGATTCAAAGGCAAGTAGAGGAGTTGATCTCCAAGGGACTGGTTAGGGAATCACTTAGCCCATGTACTGTCCTAGGCCTTCTAGTTACTAAAAAGGATGGGAGCATGAGAATGTGTGCGGATGCCCAAGCAATCAACAAGATTATTATCAAATATATACATCCTATACAACAACTTGAAGACATGCTGGAAGAGCTACATAGTTCCAAGGTGTTTTCCAAAGTAAATGTGAGGAGTGATTACTACCAAATTCGGATTGGAAAACGAGATGAGTGGAAAACAGCTTTCAGGACCAAGGGAGGTTCGTATGAGTTACTAGTCATGCTGTTCAGTTTGTCTAATGCACCAAGTACCTTTATGAGGCTCATGAACCAAGTGTTTAGGCCTTACATTGGTAAGTTTGTGGTGGTGTATTTTGATGATATTCTGATCAATAGTAAGACTGAAGAAGAATACCATGACTGTCTAAATCAAATTACAATGGTCCTTAAAAAAGGAAAGCTTTACGATAACCTTAAAAAGTGCACCTTCTTTACAAATGAGCGACCTTTTTAGGTTGCATTGTGACTATTCGAGATATTAAGGTTGATGAAAGCACGGTAGAGGCTATTTGGTCGTGGCCTATACCTAAGAGTATCCATTCTGAAATTTCTAGCTTTCCATGGGCTAGCCTCATTTTATAGGTGGTTCATTAGAAACTTTAGCACTATTATGGCCCCTATAACTGAGGTGATTAAGGTTTCACCCTTCAAATGGACCCCTAAGACTCAATCTACCTTTGAAGAGATCAAATCCAAACTCACTCAAGCCCCACTACTAGCCTTGCCATGTTTTGATAAGGTATTGGGGATTGAGTGTGAGTGTGAGTGGGAGGTGGAGTCCTTACACAAGAAGAAAGGCTCCTAGCCTTCTTTAGGGAAGCATTGCGTGACTCAAGAAGGAAGCACTCCACATACGATAAGGAATTTTATACTATAGTACAGAGGCTAAAGCATTGGAGCCATCATCTAATGGCTAGTGAGTTCATCTTACATTCTGATCATGAAGCCTTGAAATACATTCAAGGGTAGCATAGCTAATTGCATGATGTGCTCCTTGAATGTAATGCACTTTTCAAGAGGGTGACTGAAAACCTTATGGCACCAAAAATATTTTGCATCGATAATCCTCCGAGCTTCTTCTGGGTACTGTGGCTTAGGTAGTTAAACGACGCCCTTCTTAAGCAAGTCAGCTAACTCACCTAACAAGCCTAAGTTAGAAAAGAGATATTTCTTTATCTAAAGTTCTTTTAATATGGGACACTTCTTTTATTGCATCATTGAATGATGCACTCTTTTTACCTTCTAATTTAGGCTTTCCTGTAATCTGAATTGGCTCACCTGTGGAGATTGATATTTCCTTCTGAGTCATGCTCTTAGAGAACTTAACATTTTTATTGAATTCAACTTTGTTATTCTTTAATTCAATAGAATAGAAGGGGCTACCATAATAATTAGCTATAGTCACCTTTATGTTATATGCCTTGGTTATCAGTTCTTAGAAAGTCCTAGGTTTGCTTATTTGTAGGATGTACAACAAGTTCCCTCCATGGCATAGGTACACATTTCAATAGCAGAAGCTAGAAAGAGCCGATCTTTGCACTCAAGGCTAAGTGTGTGCCAGCAATTGATGTACTTAGTCATTAACTCATTTTTTATTATTTTGTTTTTGTCTGCTCATTCATACTAATAGTGCACTGGGTGTCGTAAAACCTATTGAGACTCTTGCTCCATTTGCTCCCAAGTGTTGATGGATTTGAGTTCTAAGTCAGTATACCAATCAAAGGCAATACCTTTCAACATCCAAACAAACTATTTTATGACCAGGTTACCATCCGTGCTAGCATTATTACATGTCTCAATGAAATGTGAAACATGTTGCTTTGGGTTGCTTTTCCCATTAAACTGGCGGAACCTAGGAGGTTGATAACAATAGGACATATGAAGAGCATCAATCCTCTTAGTGTAAGACTTGGTACATAGAAGATAGACCTAATTAAATTGAGGGTCCGGCCAGGTTAAGGGTCTGGTCGTGAGGATCAGTAGACAGGAGTTTCTCAACCCTGACCGTACCCGACCCTCATGCAGGTCGGCATATCCTTAACCCTGACCTTGGCCCTGAGGGTACCCTCGGGTCTGACCCGACCCTCAAACCTCCCGATATAAAAAATGAGATTTTTTACTAAGTTTTCTTTTTATTATAAAGGTCAACATTAAACATCTTACAAAATAAAAGGTCAAATAATATAATGCTCCAATAAAGCATATCGCAACTACAAATACTCTAATGTGTAATTTAGTTATTAAACCAATAGACTGATTATTTTGCTAAAATAACTACTCCAAACATCAGAAAGGGAGAGTTAGAAGGCTACAGACCAGTGAGATTTGGTAAGGTGAATGGGGGGAAGATGCTAAGAAGAGATGGGAAAGTGAAAGCAAAAAAGTTTTGAACAAATGAAACCAAAAGTATCTTATTTTTATTTTTATTTTTATTTTTTATTTTTTTAAAAAAGTGAGGGTTAGCGGGTCAGGTCAGAGGGTTAAAACCTCTACCCAAGCCCGACCCTTATCATAGTCGGGCACCCTCAATTGGTCGGGGCGGGTTGGAGACAAAAAAAGCCGACCCTAACCCTCATTTTTAACGCAAACCTCCTCCTAGTTGTGCCTTACCTACACTTGCTGTTAGGTCTTGTATTTGTTTGACAAACGTTAATCCTGAAGACCCATTGTTTTAAGTCTTACTATCTTTCTCTTGTTGCTCCTCCTCATCAGAAGATTTACCGCGGATGGACACATTCTCCTCCCCTTCACCTTCTGAGTCTCTCATAAAAGGCTGAGCTGGCCATTTCTCTAACTTCTTTGTTAGCTTGGCAATCTTTTTTTTATAATGCTTGATGCGTGCTTCCGTTTATTCACTCTGTTGTGAGCTTTTACAATATGGATTTTATATTAGCTATCTCTTGTCCCCGATTGTTTGTAGCTGTCATCATAATTGACATGTTAATGGTTTTTGAGGATTAACCTTAGTTTCTGATAGGAAAGCCTCTTTTATGATGGCAAAGAAGAGTCACTATTATAGTAGCCTTCTGCTTCATAGGTTAAAGATCAAAGCTTTATCGAGTTTTGAACTTCATCCATCAAACAAGACACTGTTTGCTTCATCTTCTAGTCTTGGAGTTTATGTGTAGCCATCACGTTTTGCCCAGCAACGATCATTGCAACAACTTTTGACATGCTTCTTGTCTATATTTTGTTGATTCCCCTACTAGAAGTAGCGTCAATTTCACTAGATCTACGAGAGAGAGATCCATAGTACTTCTTCTTTGAAGATTGAGAGGTAACATTCTTCGTGGTCATGTCTTCCTTCAAGAAGATGCTGTTGAAAATTAAAAGTTTTAACTTTTCAGGGAGAAAGAGATAAGAGATAAAGATGGTCCCACTGGACATGCCAAAATTTGTAAACAAAAATTTCGAGCTTAAAATAAATTAGACAAGAAATTGAGTAATAAATTAGATTTTTGTATTGATGTTGTATATATGGGTACAATCTCTATATTAAATACAATTAAACCACCCTCTTATTTAATCTCCTTAGATTAATTTGAGTGAACTTGATCTTAAAAGAGGGTTGAAAAGTCTTAATCTCAATCAAAAAAAAGTATTTGATCTTCGAGAGTAGATGACACGTGCTTTAGGTGCTTGTTATCTTCTTTCAAAGAGAGAATTCTTGAGTTCTAGTGAATTCTTATAATGTCTACCACTACAATAAAGGGGAGGAGGCATCTATTTATAAGAAAACTCCCCCCTCCCACTTAAAGTTCAAGATGGACATTTCCTTATTTTGGGCCTACTATTGGGCTTCATATTGAATTGATTTAACTTGGGAGTCAGTGTT
>JAKOGI010003528.1:0-12500 GCA_029747015.1 Carnegiea gigantea | reverse complement strand
GGGTGAGCTATTAGAGAAGGGGTATATCCAACCCAGTATATCTCCATGGGGAGCCCCGGTGTTATTTGTAAAGAAGAAAGATGGAACCTTGAGGTTATGTATAGACTATAAGGAACTGAACAAAATAACTGTCAAGAACCATTACCCTCTACCTAGAATAGATGCCTCTTCACCCAACTCAGAGGTCTGGGGATTTTCTCCAAGATCGACCTTCATTCAGGGTACCACCAACTCCAAATTAAGGATAAAGACATACCCAAGACTGCCTTTCATACCCGGTATGGACATTATGAATTCGTAGTGATTCCCTTTGGCCTCACTATTGCCCCGGCAGCATTCATGGACCTCATGAACAGAGTCTTCAAACCCTACCTAGACCAGTTCATGGTGGTATTCATAGACGATATACTGATCTATTCGAGGATTCCAGAGGAGCATACCCATCATTTGAAGATAGTTTTGGAAGTATTAAGGAAGAATGAATTGTATGCCAAGTTATTGAAGTGTGAATTCTGGTTGAATAAGGTAGCATTTTTGGGACACGTAGTATCTAACGAGGCAGTGTCAGTGGACCCTCAAAGGATAGAAGTCGTAACGAACTGGCCAACACCAAAGAACCAGACAGAAGTGGGGAGTTTCTTGGTTTAGTCAGGGTACTATCGTAGGTTTCTCCAAAACTTCTCAAAGATTGTCACCCCGCTCACCAATTTGACCAGGAAGGCCGCTAAGTATGAATGGATGGAGCAGTGCGAGAAAGCATTCTAAGAGCTTAAGAAACGATTGACAAGTGTGCTGATAGTGGCCTTACCCACCACCGACAAGGACTTTGTGGTGTCTAGGAGTGGGTTGGGATGCATACTGATGCAGGAGGATCGTGTTATAGCCTATGCTTCACAGCAACTGAAGGCTCATGAATGAAACTACAAGACTCACGACCTAGAGCTAGCGGCCATTGTGTTTGCACTTAAGATTTGGAGGTATTACCTGTACGGGGTACATTGCGAGGTTTTCACCGATCACCAAAGTGTGAAATGCCTCTTTTCGCAAAAGGATCTGAACCTGAGGCAAACAATATGGTTGGAATTCCTAAAGGACTACAATGTCCATTTCCAGTACTATCCAGGAAAAGATAACGTGGTGCCTGATGCATTGAGTCGCCAACCGTACCCAGCACTAAATGGCTTGCTAGCACTCCCAAATGATTTATGTGAGGAGTTCCGAAAGTTAGAACTTAACATAATCACCCCGGAGGCCAAGCCTATGCTTTGCACCTGAGAAGCACAGCCGACACTCATAGAGGAAATTCAAGTAGCACAGGCTACGAACCCTCAAATAGAACAAATTAGGGAAAACATATTGGTGGGGAAAGCACCCGGATTCGTGATCCACGAGGATGGTACCATACGGTTCCATAACCGGGTGTGTGTCCCTATAGTAGAGGCACTTAAGAGGAAAATTCTAGATGAAGGCCATAATACTCCACACTCTGTGCACCTTAGAGAAAATAAACTATACAAGGACTTGAAACAGACATTCTGGTGGAGTAATATGAAGCAAGAAGTAGCTGACTATGTGGTAAAGTGCCTAACCTGTCAAAGGGTGATGATCAAACATCAACAACCAGCGAGGCTCCTGCAACCGCTAGACGCCCCTGAGTTGAAGTGGGATTCAGTGTCCATGGATTTTGTGGTTAGCTTACCATTGACTCAAAGAAAGAATAATGCGATTTGGGTAATAGTGGATCGGCTCATAAAAATGCCGCATTTTATAGCCATGAGGAATACCTGGACTCTGGACCAGTTAGCTCGAGCATACCTCGAGGAGATAGTGCGACTATATGGAGTGCCCATTTCCATAGTGTCGGATTGAGAGACCAGATTCCAATCGGATTTCTGGCAGAAGCTAAAGGAAGTATTTGGGACGTTATTATGCTTTATTACTGCCTTTCACCCAACTACGGACGGGCAAACTGAATGCACTATTCAGACACTAAAAGATATACTGAGGGCTTACACCTTGGACCTCAAGAAAGGGTGGGATGAATAGATGGAACTGATCGAGTTCTCCTACAATAACAGTTACCACGCAAGTATTGGGATGGCCCCGCATGAGGCACTGTAGGGAGGAGGTGTAGAACTCCACTCTATTGGCAGGAGATCGATGAAGCTTTGGCTATTGAGCTGGAATTAATCCAAGACACCACTGATAAGATAAGGGTGATCCAACAACAAATGAAAGCCGCCCAGAGCCGCTAGAAAAGCTACTCTAATCGAAGGCATAGGCCTCCCGAATTCCAAGTTGGGGATCAGGTGTTTTTTCGAGTTTCCCCAGCCAAGGGAGTTGCAAGATTTGGTGTGGTAGGGAAACTCAATGTGAGGTACATCGGGCCGTACCTAATTATACAGTGAGTTGAGGAGGTGGCATATTGGTTGGAGTTACTGCCTAAACTTCCAAGGGTACACAATGTGTTCCATGTGTCAATCCTACGGAAGTACATTTCAGATCCCTTGCACATAATTGAGCCTGATCCTATACAGCTCCAGGAAGACCTTTTGTATGAGGAGCAGCCTGTGCAGATCCTGGATCAGCGAGAAAAGCACTTTTGTAGGAAGTCAGTGCCCTTGATTAAGGTCTTTTGGGCCAATCACGAAATATTAAAAGCAACTTGGGAACCAGTGCAGGAGATGCGAGACAAATATCCCCACTTATTTCTATAAGCAGGTACTTATAAGTTTCGTGGACGAAACTTCTTTAAGAGGGGTACTATGTAAAACCCCAGAAAAACCTTATTCTTGTACGCTAGTGCACTTGGGCAAATTTTGAAGTTTTGAGGATGAAACTTTCCTAAGAGGGGTAGTATGTTAAACCCCAGAAATTTAAGTTTTATTTTGGGATTACTGATGACATGGGTTGATTTAAAACTATGACCTTAATCAAGCCAAGGTGAAAAAGAAATGAAATTCATTTATAATCTATACTTTTACTTTTATTTTAATGAAATTTGTTTGTGATTTCCACCTCTATGTTGTTAAATTTAATTGGGTGTTTAAATACTTTTAATTAAAAAAAAGGAAATTTTTGAATTTGGAAACCCCAAATATTTTTTCCCAACAAAAAGAGCCCAAAACCCTAGCTCCCCCCACTTGGCCGGCCACTCCCCTTCTCCCTAAACCCTAGTGGCAACACCTCCCCTCCCCTTAGACCTATTGGCAGCCACCACACCCCCTACTCTCTCTCTTCCTCCCGGCGCCCTCTCTCTCTACAGCTCTTTCTCTCTCTCGTTCGCGCTCTCTGTTGCACACACTCTCGCTCTCTCTTCCCCCCTCTCGCTGACCCACCACTGCACCGTCGCCACCCACCGGTGCCACTTAGTTCTCCCGACGCCACCGCCGCCTAACCGTGTAGCTGCTGGTAAAGCACACAGCCCTCGGTTGTGCGTGAAGGTGCATGGGCGATGCACCCATGCATCCCATGTTCAAGGGCTTGAAATTTTTCTTTAAATTCTTTAAGTGTTTTGTGTGCTTTTAATCTTGTAAATTCGTATAATTTCTAATGTAAGGTTTTAAATTTTAGCTTTGTAACAGGGAGTAAGAGGAGAAACATCCCCCATTCAAAAACCGACCCAAAGTAAATTTTAATGACGTCTTTCCTTGATTTCATCGATTAAAGTCCTTAACTTTAGCTTGATTTGTGTAGTTAGGGGTATTAGAATCTGTAGAACATGTGTAAAATGGTGGGTGACTCGTCATGGTGGAAACAAAAAAATCGAGCGAAGGGTATTCGTTGGAACGAAAATATGGACAGAC
Source organism: Carnegiea gigantea (assembly GCA_029747015.1). Classification (NCBI taxonomy): domain Eukaryota; kingdom Viridiplantae; phylum Streptophyta; class Magnoliopsida; order Caryophyllales; family Cactaceae; genus Carnegiea; species Carnegiea gigantea. The sequence continues at coordinate 8,694 of JAKOGI010003528.1, read as the reverse complement.
AGTCTGGATTTAAAGGCTGCACATACCCTGTATTTGGAAATTCAGACAGGACAGGGAAGTAGCTCACAAATTGTGAAATTTTTAAGGTAGATGGGTCCACATGTGCTGAGTAATTCAATTTCTGGCTCGAGTGGATCAAAATAGTATAGCCCGAGTTATTGCCGAATTACCGAGGGCTGTCCAGATCGGGACAGCCAATCACATCGTGGAAAGATCTAGGAAAACAACCTAGTTCAGGTTAGATTCTAATAAAACCCTACACATAAGAAGTATAGAGGATGGACCTATTTTTCCATAATGGGTAAGAAATCAAAAGTCCAACGTCGAGAACAAAAGTTATTAGCTCTGAACGTTGGGCCTAGATCCTGGTTGAATCTGGACCAAGAGTTAGGCTACGGTTGGGAGCCTTAGGCATGGCTAAAAATCTTAGAAAAATTCTTATAATTAGGGCAGGCACTAGAGTTATGGTTCATAAGCTTTTGGACTGAATGTGAGCTATGTTTGGCCCAGGCGTGGAGCAGTAGGCCCCAACTAGTAACCGAGCCCATAAATTGTACGGATTCCAGGTAACAATCATGCCCTAACCCTTCCCTGAGTTGCTTGAGAAATGCATGTGTGTTGAATATGGTAAGAGCTATCCTACATGCTGGTTTTTATGAAATTATGGCATGGTTTGATCGAGCATGACTGCATGATCGAATGGAATGGTTTGCCATGTCTATAGAGTTGGGCGTTGGATTGTTTTTGTTGGAAATGGAAGTTTGTTTATTGTGGTAATGCCTTAGGGATCGGGTTCAATCTGAATCAACTATGTATGTTAATTTGACCTTTAAATTAGATAAGCATGATAGTGAAAGTAAAGGCTGATTATGGGTGAGACTGTGGGCTTGTTGTGTTGACTGAAGGCCAATAGTCTTCCCCGAGAAATAGTGCATGCATGTGAGCGGCCACATATCCTGTGGGGATATGGGCTACGATAACAGTAACCATCTATGATGATGGCAGGCCAGGAAATGGTTAAGCGATAACTGTCCTATTCGACAGTTGGCCATGATTAAGTTAAGCAGCTGCGCTAAGCCCAAGCGCATGCCATGACACCCAGTGGGGTCACTCACCCTTAAAACTTGATTACTATTCTTGGAACTTAGAATTGTATGTGTGCATCACTAAGAACGTGTAAGTATGGACGGTTACTCTAGTGGAAATGAATGAGTGTGGTCTTGTTGTTTCCCCTACCTCTAAAATGTTTTAAAAATGAATTTGTGTGCGTAGTTTAACTGTTAGGGGTGATTGTTATTAAGTTTATCTTACTTTTGTAAAATGTTTTGTTTTTAGATGAACTAGTTATGCATGGAATTAGGGGACCAAAGGTAGAGCGAGGCCTCGATGCTTAAGCCGAAGGATGCAACCTTTAGTTGTTTAAAGAAGAGATTTGTATTGAACAATTGTTTTAGTTTCGTAGTTCGTAAACTGAATCCTTTTAAGTTGAAGTATTATTGAAAAACTTTCACATTAATTGTTATTTGATACACACCTTGGTATTTCTAAGAAGAAAATACGGCAGTAACACCCCAAATTAAGTTCCGTTGCCACATAAGTTAATAATTAGTAACAAAGAAAGGAATTAGAAATCTGGGGTGTTACAGTATGGTTGGTGTGGGTACCCAGAATTGAAACCGAAACCAGTACTTATGGTTCCAGTTGCCAAAATTGTGGAACCGGAACATGTGGTTTTGGTTCCGGTTCCAAAAAGTGAGGAACTTGTTTGAGTGATTCAGGGTCTGATTCCTAATTTTGGGGGTGTTACTCGTAGCCACTCACCCCTCGATGTAGGTCGGAAGGAGTTCAAAGTGTGGGTAGAAAGAGCAGAAAATTGTGAAATTAGTGTGGAGAAGTGGGAAATTTAGACGAATGAAGAATAATGGGGAGAAAATTGAGAGATTTGGAGGAATTTGGAGTGCGATGTGGAGAGGATAGGAGGTTGGATTATGGAGTCTTTAGAGAGAGAATTAGAAGGCTATAGAGAGAAAAAGTTGAATGAGGAAGATGAATTGGGGTTGGGCAGAAGAGGTGTCAGGTAAAAAACCCTTGACTGCGTGTGCAACAGGCCAACATGGTTAGACCGTGGTGCCTGCTGCCAAGAAAGACTTTTTTTCAGCCTTTTTTTTCTTTTTTTTCAGTATAGAAAAGAGCCATGGGCTGTGGTGTTAACCACTTGTGGACTGTGGTAATAAGTGGCTCACTCACTTTTATCCTTGTGTTTTTCTCTCCTTTTTCTCTCTTTTCCTTTTTTAAAATCTTTTTTACAACCTATAATTTCTATTCATCAAAAAGAAAAAGGAAGCAATAAAATGACTTGGGTTACCTCCCAAGAAGCACTCTTTTAGGATCGAGAGCTCGACCTTCCTTTTTCAAGCTTGAATATCGTCAGTTAGAGTATGAATAGCAGCTTTTGCAATTAGCTCTCCCACAAAATATGCTTAAAGATTGACTTTGAATGAACCGGTAAACTAACTCCACACCTCCACCACCCCGTTAGGGAAAACTTAGTGACTTGAAATGGTCCCGACCACTAGGATCACAACTTGCGTAGAAACAACCTCGACTTTGAATTGAACAAAAGGACCATATCACCTTCTTCAAACCTCTTCTTCATAATATGCATGCCATGCCAATGCTTGGTTCTCTCCGTGTGAACATGAGAATTCTCACAAGCCTGCAACCTCAACTTATAGCTTATTGAGTTATAAAATTCTCCGCTCTAGCCTTAAGATCAAAGTTGAGTGTTTGAATGGCCTCCATTGAAATTCCAAGACTTCCCAAACACTAGCCGATATAGAGTGGTGCCTAGGGGAATGTTATAAGCGATCTGGGATGCCCATAGAGCATCAACTACTTTCAAGGACTAATTTTTTTGGGACCTATCAACCGTCTTCCATAATACGCTCTTCAATTCTCAGTTGGATAACTCAACTTGGTGACTTGTTTAGGAATGGCAAGGGTCACAACCTTGTGAAAAACCCTTCATTTCTTCTAGAGAAACTCTAGTCGCTTGTTGCAAAAGTGAGTCCCATTATCACTCAAAAAAGCCCTTGGACTACCAAATTTTGTGAAAATATTCTTCTTGAGAAACTTGATGATGACTTTAGAATCATTGATAGGGCTGGCAATGGCTTCCACCCAGTTAGAGGCATAGTCTAGGGGTATAAGTATGTACAAATTGTTGTGTCAAGGCAAGAACAAACCCATGAAATTAATTCCATACACATCAAATAGTTCCGCCACAACAATTCCACTTTTAGGCATCTTATGGAACTTAGAAATATTCCTCGCTCCTTGACATCCATCGCCAGTCATCACAAACTTCCTTGCATCCTTGAAAAGAGTGGGCCAATATAAGCTCGCTTGAAGAACCTTAGCAATTGTCTTCTCGGGGCTAAAGTGTCCACCATAAGTAGAAGCATGGCAATGGTGAAGGATACTTTAGACCTTATCTTTTGGCAAACACCTCCTATAAAGACCATTTCCCCACAGCTTGTAGAGAAGGGGCTCTCTCCATACATAATATTTAGTATCGGCTAAGAACTTCTTTCTTTATTGGTAGGTTAACCCAAGAGGTAAAACTTTACACACCTTGTAGTTCACCAGATCAGCATACCATGGAATGGCTTGGTGAAATGTAGCAAGTAACTGTCTTCAATAGGACTAGCCTCGGGGCCCTATCTAAACAAATGATCCCCTACCAAATTATATGGTCCGACCTTATCTGGAAACTCAAAATTAAACTCTTGGAGAAGTAAGACCCATAAGATGATTCAAGGCTTAGAGTCGGACTTCTTCAAAAGATGCTTCAGTGCGGGATGATCATTGAAAACAACCACCTTAGAATTGATCAAGTATGAATGAAACTTTTCCAAGGACACCATAATTGCTAAAAACTCTTTCTCCATCATGACATCATTCACTTGGGCCTCATCCAAGGTCTGGTTTGCATAATAGATGGCATAGCACTTATTTTCCTTTCATTGTCCTAAAACGGCACACAATACATAATCGCTTGCTTCGTACATCACTTGAAAGAGAAGCTCCTAATCCGGGGCTTGCACCATAGGAGTCGAGATTAAGGCCTCTTTCAAACTGAGAAAAGCACTCAAACATTCTTTATTAAAGTCAAAAGGCATATCCTTGATAAGCAATTGGGTTAGGAGTTTCGCAATTTTTGAAAAATCTTTTATAAACTGTCGGTAAAAACTGATATGTTGAAGAAAACTCCTCACACCCTTCACAGAATTTGGTGGTGGTAATTTCTCAATCACCTCTACCTTTGCTTTGTCAACTTCGATGCCTTTATTAGAAATGATGTGCCCCAAGACAACCCAATCTTATACCACAAAATGGTCCTTCTCCCAATTCAAGACCAAATTCATGTCCTTACACCTTTGCAACACTTTAGATGAATTATTCAAGCAGTGGTCAAAAGATGTACCATACATAGAAAAATCGTCAATGAACACTTCCATAATGTGCCCAATAAAATCAAAAATAATGATCATCATGCAACGTTGATAGGGGGCGGGGGCAGTACATAACCTAAGTGGCATTCACCTATATACAAATGTCCAATATGGACAGGTGAAACTAGTTTTTTCTTAGTCACTATGATGCATAGGGATTTGAAAAAATCCAGAATACCTAACTAGATAACAAAACTAGAAGTTCTTAGCCAACCTTTTATACATTTTGTCAATAAAGGGATGGGTAAAATGGTCCTTATGGGTGGCCTTACTCAACTTCCTATAGCCAGTGCACATTCACCAACCCATGACTGCTCTAGTAGGAATCAACCCAATGTTCTCATTCTTTACCACTATCATCTCCCCTTTGTTGGGCACAATGTGATCTGGGCTTGCCCACTAACTATCAAAGATAGGGTAGATAATGCTGACCATAAGCAATTCCAGAATTTCCTTTTTAACCACCTTTTTTATGTCAGGATTCAATGTTAATTGAGCGCTTATAGTCATCTTCCATTAAAATGAAATGCATGCACACAAAAGGATGAATTCCTTTTAAATCATCAATAATATACCCTATGTCCTTGCGATGCGATCTAAGCACTCCAAGTAAAGAGTCAATTTGAGATGCACTTAGACTTGCATTGAAAATTATAGGCTATGTAGACTTGGGACTAAGAAATTCATACCTGAAAGAAGAAGAGAGAGCTTGCACTTCTACCTCAGGGGTTTATTTCTCATCAAAAGAATGCTTATCTTCACTCACTAGTTCTTTCATCTTAGCAATAGAACGTGGAACTTATTAGGAGGCTTCCAAAAATTAAGCACACATTGCAACTTTGAGATTCTCATCTTTAGAAATACCATCATTTAACATACAATGCTCAAGTGGGCCACTAAAACATGGTTAGTGACTTCTTCTCTTACCAAGTTATCAATCACAATTCTATGACACTCATCAGAAGTATAAGGGAATTTAGATGCCTTAAACAAATTAAACTCCACATGATCAAACTCCATATCAAAAGATAGCCTACCATTTCTCACATCAATACGGCACATGAGGGTGACCAAGATAGGTCCCCCAAGAATAACTGGGGTACGCATATCCTCTTCAATCTTAAGAATCATAAAGTTAACTGGCACATACAAATCTCCCACCTTAATTAGGCCATCCTCTAAAACACCCACGGAGTATTTCATGGAATGGTCAATTAATTGTAAAGAGATAGTGATGTGTCTTACTTCTCCTAAGCCAAGCTTCTCAAACATAGAAAGGGGCATAAAGCTTATGCTGGAGACCGAATCACACAAAACATGGTCAACACACACATTCCCTATCAAGCAATGGTTGGAAAAACTACTGGGATCCTTAAGCTTAGCCAAAACTTATTTTGGATCATAGCGCTACACTCTTCAGTCAAGGTCATGGTCTCATGCTCTTCTAACATTATTTTATTAGATAAAATCTCTTTCAAAAACTTAACATATAAAGGCATTTCAGATAAGACATCAGTGAATGGAATATTAATGTAGAGTTCTTTAAGACCTCTTAAAGCCTTCCAAATTGCAAATCAAGCATAGCTTTAGGCATTCTTTGAGGCAAAGGCAAAGGCGGAGTATAGAGTTGTAGGGAAGTTTATTTAGGTTCCTTATGAACCTTATTTTCATCTCTCATAACATCATCATTCACATCATGAGAGGCACTAGACACCTCTTTTTCAACAATAACGTCATCATTCAAGTTCACATCATTGCTAACCACTTTGGTCCCTCAAATTGCTTATCCCCTCTTAAAACCATGGCATTATATTGCTCTCTAGGATTAGGCTCGGACTTACTAGGAAGTCTACCAGATGGTGTAGATGAAAAGTTATCTTGTTAGGCAATTTGAGCTTCCAATGGCTTATTGTGAGCATTAAGCACATCAACCTTAAAGGACAATTACTTAACATACTCATCTTGCTTTTGTTGCCCTATAAGTATACTATCCATCATGGCCTCTAAGTTAGACTATTGGAGAGCTTATAGGGGAAAAGGAGGCCTTTGAAATCTGGGGGGTGGTTTAGCATTCATTTGGGACTAATTGGGAGGGCTAGACCTAGGTGAGAAATTTTGGTGATTCCTCTAACCCAGATTGTAGGTATTAGAAAAAGGGCCATTGGTCAGTCTTATGATGTAGTTGTTAAACAATTGAGTTGGTGACTTGTGTCTTAGGCAAAAGGACTCCAAACTTGGTAATTTATAGTCAAATAGTCAACGGAACCACAAATTTCATATGGAGCAGGAGGGACACTAGAGTTCACAGCATTTATATCTAAAAGATCCAATCTTTGAGTCATAGCATTTACTTTAGCAGAAAGTAAAGCAAGAGCGTCAATTTCTATCTTACCTCCAACCCATTTCGATTGGCTTATTTTATTAGATCACTGTTAGTTGTTGAGTGTCATCTCCTCAATGAAGTTATAGGCTCATCCTTCATCTTGTTCATTGAGGTTTCACCTACCGCAGCATCTGTGGTGTACAACATAGGTTGAGTGACTCTATTGTAGAACGTTTGCTCGATCGTCCACTTTTAGAGTCCATGATGAGGGCATAGCCATGGTAAATCCTTAAATCGCACCCAAGACTCATAGAGCATCTCATCCTCTTTTTGAGCAACTATTATAATTTGATTCCTTAAGCTTGTCATCTTGTTAGGTGGGAAGAATTTGGTAAGAAAGGCCCTAGTAAGCTCATCCCAGGTTGTGATTGACCCCGAAGGCAATGAATGGAGCCACGTCCGTGCCTTATCCTCTGCCAAAAAGGGAAGCAATTAAAGGCATATCGCCTCGATAGAGACTTAATTGAGCTTCGAAGTATCACACACCACTAAAAAGACCAAGAGGCGTAGATTAGGATCCTCCATTAGTGCACAATGGAATTATGGTTAATGCATTATGGAGTGAGGGTCGGCTTAAACTCAAAGTTATAAGCTTCCACATTTGGATGGATAATACTTGATGTGATTTCTTGAACTCCTAAGGTAATAAAATCCTGAAGTGTCCTTCCTTAGTCTTGCACTCCACCAGCCATTTTATGTGAGGTATCACTAGCCTTTGCACTTTTGCTTCTCTAACCTTTGTTTCTTATCGGATTGGGTTCGTATGGGAATAGACTTTACATAAAAAGGAAAAAATCCTACAAGCACCAACACAAGCACTATCAGAGCAAATCAAAAAGAAAAGTGCTCAGTCAATCTTTTAAAGGCTAACTCGATATTTAACAAATTAGTCCCTGATAACAACGCAAAAAACTTAACACGACCCATAAGTGCACGGGTGTTGTAGTCCAGATCAAAATATCATCCACAGGGAATAATGCAATATATCAAGTTTTATGATTTTAGAATGTTAAGCAAAATAAGTAAGCAATTGGATTCTTTGACTACATTGAACTATCACTTTGTAATAAAGTTGGGAAATTCAATCAAGGAAAAGCATCCAAGGATTTGTTTTACCTAGCAACGATTACATCCTTTGATTAAGCATGTGCTTTTTTCTAATATGGACGATTCAAAGGATTACAATCAAACAAAATTCAATCTTCTCTCTCGAAATGAACTAAATTACTTAAATTAATCCAATCACCATTCCTTTAAAGGTTTTTATTTTAGTCTAAGTTAAAGATCGTGATTGTCAATATTCCTCTTCCTCTCAACATTCAGTTCTCTTCCAAGAACTACTAAGCCAAGTCTAATCTTACTACTCTAATAGTGGGTTTCTCCTTCCAATGTTTCACTCAAGTATCTATGCATATGCAAGCAAATTTGGCCAAAATCACTCACATCCATTAAAACACAAGATAGGTAGAATCAATCCAAATAGATTAAGCACAAGTTTATAAGAGGTAGGTATCAAACATCATTGTTTTGGCTAGCAAATCCCTAGATCAAACCTAACATCAATCCAACACACATATGTATATATTTGTACGCATGTATGCTTACACACACACACACATATGTCTCTGTGTGTGTGTGTGTGTGTACACTAATATATATATATATGTATGTATGTGTATATATATATATATATATATATATATATATATATATATATATGTACACACACACACACATATACACATATGCATATACATATACATATATATGTATATATGCATACATATACATATTCAA